>CAUYSK010104766.1:0-13684 GCA_963575035.1 Avahi laniger
CTTAATCTCGATGTTAGGGAATAGGAACTATATGAGGAAGAGTTTACCAGTTTACAGCATTAATTTTCTGTGATCACTGTCTAGATTCTAATCTTTGTAATGAGTGCTATATAGACAAATGCTCTCTTAGTAGATTATACAAAAACACAATTACCCGTCCACTTACCTGCGGTTGTTCTCTGCACGGTTTATCTATTGGCAGTGTGCGGACACTTCCTGGCTAATTATAAATGAAGACAAACTAGAAATAAGTATAGACAACGGTTTTGGACTTCTTATATCTTTTAATTTAGATTCAAGAAATCTGCATACATAAGCACGGTAAAAAGAAGCCAGGGTGTTTCTCTATATCCTTACTTCCGGAAGTAGCAAGATGAAGTGCTATTCCAGAGACAAGGCAGGTATTAGTAATTTTCTGTTCTCATTTTCATGAACTATAGTCAAAGGATCCAGAGTTTCAGCAATAGTCAGATCATTTTTTTTTCCTTACTAGGAAATAATTGAATTCAACTGATTGCTATGTTGTATATTGCTTGAAAGTATACCACATATACCTACGGAACAATCTGGAGTCCTTCTGCAAACAGTGAATCATAGGGTAGTATCTGCAGGAGGGAAAGAATGAGTGTGTGTTGCAATTAAAACAGAGGGAAAAAAGCCAAACACGTAGCTCTTCTTTCCAGAACGTGGTCTTCCATTTCTCATTTTACTCATCTTGTCTTTAAAGTACAAAATTACTATGTAATTACATGGCCTAAATCAAGAAACAACCCTGTACTTTGCAATAATGTTCGTTTTATGATTGTTAGCATCATTAACAAGTGGGACAGAAGTGGCTACTCCCGCAATATCCTCAGAGGGCTGAATGCTCAAAGAAATTAAAGCTCTCCAGCTCCTGCTAAGGTCAATAGTGAGAGAGGCTGCAGGTAACAAGATTAACTCTTAGCAACGGTGATAACCCTTGCAGTATTCAAGCTGGGGTCTGATGATGCAGTGGTGTCATTGACACGTGGAGTTCCTTCTACTTTGGCATGATATTGTGCCACGGAAGTCTCCTGGACAAGGTATTAAATACTGACTCTATAACCAAGAGATTATAATCTGATGTATCTAACGCTAATTTAGGCATCTGTAAAAAGCCCAAGCAACGGTGTAGGGTCTGGTAAGACAACCCAATGTCAAAAACAAAAATAATCAGAAGATGATTCCGCATTTTTGTCACATACTAAGATTCAGCCTGTCTTTGAGATTATGTTCTTAGAGAAAGAAGAAGGTACAAGAATCCTGTCACATTTCCATAATCACATTTGTCAATCAGATTTCTAGAATCGTTGGAGGAGAATATTTCTGGAAGGGGGTGGGAGAGCTCCTCAAAATGACATAGGGGAAATATGCTGAATGGACAAGAGAAGTTTCAGGCCTTCGGCTCAGACCGTGAAGGCTCAGATTACGAAAAGCAACCATTTAACATATCTCTGAAAAATAATTCCATAGCACTGGGAATTCGGGATAGAGTGTGGCTCAGGATTGAGGTTGTGGCTTCTGCTCTGTCACTGACTTGGTGTGAGCCTGTGGGCACCTCACCCCTCGCATTCACATTTCTTCCCCTCTGCAGTAACAGTAACTTACCGTGGGTGTCAGGAGCCTCCATTAGCCCTGATAGAGCAGTTCCCGATATGACAGATTGTACCAAGCAGGTGTGTTTTACTTTTCTTTAACGATCGCTACCCTGGTTAGCAAAGTGGAAACACTGTAGAAAGGAACTGCTATCTTTCTAATGCAGTGCAGGGCCAGGAGTTCCAGCAAAGAAGCCAGGGAGTGGAATTTGCATTGCTAATACTCAGGAGCACCTTTGCAAATCCTGATAATTTTCAGTGAGACTGAGATACTGTGTTAAGAAATAGGCATATTTTATCTGTCCCTTTACATCTCTTCAAGGTCTGGTATTCTCAGTAGCCTGGCAGGTGTTTGGCTGTGAGGTCCTGTGACTCCAGGCTCTGCTCTTAGAATGTTCCTTATGGGACAGGGATGTTGGGATGTTTGTGTGGTCTGGTCCCTACTGTATCGCGTGACATGACTGAGTCAGGGATGTTCAAAGGAGATGGCCCTGGGTGGGAGTAAAAACAGGAGAATTTATTTTTCTGGTATCTGTGATATATATAAACTGGGACAATCTGGATGGGACATTTTCCTTGAAAGCAGTATATAGGAGTACTGCAGGAGCTCCACTGGGCCAGACCAGACAGGAAGGCTGGGAGCCAAGGGAGCCATGGCTAGAAAAGTCAGCACGGAAGATGAAAGGGTGAAGGGAATGATGCAGTAAATGGATGCAAAGTGAAGGCGCGAACACCTCTGAGAGGACAGAGCCAGGAGCGAGGAGGGAGGGCGGATGACCCCAGTTTGCAAAATCATAAATTCCAGGTCTGTGTCATGATCCAGGTTATACTTTTAATTTTTTAATGGGAAATACAGAAGAGCATATATAACTTCTGTTTTCAGCTTTATAAAGAATAAGAAATAAAATGCTACTGTGCGACTGCCTGCCTCGCAGCCCCTCCCTTCCCCTGCTAGAGATCGCCTCCGCTTTAAAATTTACCTAATCATGCCTTTACTTCTCTGTAGGTTTTTTTTTAAACCATTTTACCATAGATGATATATCCCTGTTTAGTGTTGTCTGGTTTTGAATTTTGTAGAAATGAAATTGCCACTGTGTCTTGCTTATTTCATGCAGTTTTGTACGTTTGGGATTCCTTCGAGCTGGTGTGTATAGTTCCGGTTCATTCGTGCTCACTGCTGCGTACCTTTTTGCTCTGTGGCTAGACCACAGTGTGTGTAGTCATTCTCCTCCTGGGGAACCTTTGGTTTGTACTCAGGCCTTAGACATACACAAACAGCGCTGCACTTCTCGTTCTTGTGCACGTGTGCAGGAGTTTCTCTAGGGTACACACAGAAAAATAAGTCAGATCTCAGGGTTTGGGCATACTTATTTTTGCCATGCCAAATAAATCGGTTTTTAAAAATGGTTATAGAAAGTAAACTTTCACCCGCTATCGTGGATCCTTATAGCCTCACAGACTCAACAACACTTTACATTTTCAGACTTTCAACTTCTTGCCAGTGAGCAGGGAGGTAAAATGATATTTTACGAAGCTTAAACATGATTGAATTTAGAGAATCTATTCAAGAAAGCTGGCTAAAAAAAATAAAAACATTCATCTCTCTTCAGAGTCAACTACTGATAATACTTTAGCAATTTTTTATATTCCCATCCAAACTTCAGTTGCTGTGTCTTGCTTGATTTCTCAAATTGAGACATTGTTTACTATATTACTCATAGAAAGTAACATATTTCTTTTCCCTCTGACCCTCATTTCATTCATGCATACTTCCCAGCTCCCCATCTTCCCAATTCTGTTAGACCATTACATGAGATTTATATTCATATGACTAAAAGCTGTTCACGGATACGCAACACATAGCATGAGTCTTTTCACTACACAATATTTTGTTTTCTCTGAAGAGCAATTATTAGATTCTTTTTCATTTTCTGAGTTTTCTGTGTGGTTGCCGTTTATTGAACACCTAAAATTTTTGCCAGGTATTAAAATCCTCTCTTTATATATTCTAGCATATTCGATATTAACTGTTCAGTGCATGTTATCATTTTTGAGACAATTTTTCCTCCAGCCTTCCTCTCTGCTTTTATCTGCACCAATCTCTCTCTAGGCTGTGCCGTGTTCTTGTGCTCTATTATGACTGCAAACTGAATGTCTTCTCTGACTGTTTTAGGATCATCTTGTTGTCTTTGGTGTTCTTTATTTTCACTACAAGTGAAGATTTCTTTTTATGTATCTGCTTGGGATCCATTGAACGTCTTTAGTCCGATGAACTTCTTTAGTCTGAAGAGTGAGATCACTCATTAATTACAGTAAATTTTCAACTATTAGTTTTTCAATGTTACTACTCCAGTATTTTATGTGTCCTGTTTTAGAACTCAGATTAGAGATATATTAGAGCAATGTTTCTCACACCTTAGGCTACAAAAAAGCTATCTGGAGAGCTTGCTATAGCACAATTTCCTATGCCGTGGTAGGTCGACATTGTTTCCTGAGATAATGCTGATGCCAATGCTATTAATTTGTAGACCACCACACTGTGTTGACCTTGTCACTCTATGTCCTCATGCCTCTTAACCTCCTGCTCTTGCACACCATCTTTTTTCTCTCTCAGTGCTATTTTACATGTAATTTCTTGATATTTGTGTGTGAGTTTATAAATTCTTCAATGTCAAATTGCATATTTTGAGTTGTACTCATTTGAGTTTTAAATTTGAATGCTTTTCGTTTCTGTAAGTTCTGTTTCTGTCTTTCCTGGTCAGTTTTAATAGATTAATGTGCTCTACTTTTACATATTCTTTGATTTAAACATAGCAAAACTATTTTATATTCTGTACTTATGAATTATAATAGCATCAATCTTTGCAAGTCTGATATTTTGTTTTTTCTGCAAACTCATCCATAGGACTTATTTCCTCATGTGCTTAGTTATATTTTTTATAGGGAGCTCATGTTTGTTGAAATTCATCATTTCTGCTGGGTACTTATGGATGCTATTTATTTGATACCACCTTAAATTTTTCCCTGAGATTTTTCCTATCATATGAATTCTGACTTCACTTTTTGGAAAACAGACATTGGTTGAAGAACTCGTGGGAGACGTCTGGTTTCCTCTGCTGACTTAATGTCAACTCCAAGAAACAGCAAATTTTCTGGAGACTTGTGTTTTTATTCCAATTCATCCCTCTGTGAGTTATTGCCTTTTAAGGTTAGTATCTGCTTTGTGCAGGGTCTCTGATGTGATCTCTCACTGTACTTGGGTGTCTAGCTTTCTTCATTTTCCTATGTGCATGACTTACTATCCTTAGATTTGGAAGACATAGCAATGGAAAACACCTGTTCCTAAGCTCACCTACCCAGATCACTTTTTGAGATGACTGGCACCTAATTGTTTATCTGTCTTTATCACCATCCTAGCCATGCTATTTTTTTTTACATGTTTTATCTAGTATTTTTAGTTACTTTGTACTAGTAAGATTTTTTTGCACAGCTACTCTACTGTATTTGCAAAACTCACATTCCCAGCTTTTTTTTTTTATTAATATTAGCAGAGCTTGTATACCTTTCCATGATGGGAGTGGCTAACTTCAGTTAATATAATGGGCCAGAACTTACAAATTAGTTGTGAGGTTTCAGGTATCTCACATCACTCCTGTGTCCCCTGTTTTCTCAGATCCAAAGCAAGAGAAGTGAGCCTAGTGGGGTCCTTTCCATCTGTGAAGTCTTGTGACTTGAAGATGGTAAAAAGGATGCACAAGACCTGCTTTCCCCGGTGGAAGATGGATTAAACTGGACGTACTAGCACATTCCGTGATCATGAAATCCAACCATTCGGCTTTTCTTTTTTTCTATTAAGCACAATAGCAGTAATATAGGACTTTCTTCTAACCTGCTTTATAGAGAAGAATTTTTTAGGGTGTTTTGGATTATAAATTGTTTCACATGGACCCTAAAACCACTGAAGCTATCTTTCTCTCTATAATTAAGTTTTCCGAGGTTTTAGCCAATTATCACATGGGTATTAATAAGCCAAAACATTGTCTATTTTTTCTTATTGAGATGAAAGTCTCCCAATTATAACAAGGACTTGTACACGTCGTCTTATCAGTTGGTGACATTGGGTGAATGCCCATTGCTTCCAGATATTTAATTGGTATCTAAGGAGTCAGACGTTGAGATAATGGGCTTTGTAACCAGTTCTCTACTGCCTTTGTATTTCTGCTGCTCTGTTAGAATAACATTGATCATTTCTGCATTTATTCATAAGGAAAAACAATTTGGTCATCATTTTAATAAGTATTTTATGATAAACATAGATATCAGATCCTCAAAGATAGATTTCATTCCTTCAACAAGTTTGCAATTTAATTGAAGAGACATAATTTATGAAAAAGTAGTTAATAGATAGATAGTGCTAAGTCCCAGATGTGAGGTAGAGACAATAAGTGTTTTGGAAATTTTGAGGAGGAAAGTAAAATAGTCAGAGATAAATAAATCATTATGAGAAGGGCAGTCTATCCAGACATTAAGATACAGGCAAGAAAAGGAAAGATGCCAATAGCCTAGTTATAATAACTAGCTACAATACTAGCTACAATGTGTAGGCTTTTGTCTACTGTTGGCCAGTTCTGCTAGATGTAACTTTATATTCTAAGTTTGAGGAGTGCAAACCTGGGCCAAACAAATAGTCATATATTTATATAAAAAGTGATCTGAGTTTGCATGTAAATAATACTCAGCATGGGTAACTAGTGATATTAAACTATGTTCAGCGGAATGAACGTGTTAATTTTCAATTATGCTTGTGTGATCCAAGCTTTAGCCTCTCTCCCCCAAGCATCACCTTTATCTTTATTTGGGACAGAAAGGACCTGCCTTCCATCCACTCCTGAGTCATCTGTCTCTCCGCTGACAGGGAGGTGTCCTGGTGTCTCGCCCTTCCCTTCTTCGGCACAGACCGCCGCCTGCTCTGTCCCAGTACAATGGACTTCAAGGGGTGTGTTCAGCAGAACACACTTCATTTCATCGTCTCTGCCTCTGTTCCTCCCAGTGTACAGGGCATCAGGTTTTTCTGAGAAGTTGACAGTTAAATGAAAAGAGAATTCTAGCATAGAAAGGAAAAGCTTGAATACTGCAGATTCAGTACGATTTCCCCCATCATTCAGTGGAAAAGCATCAGGGGGTAAACATTTTGCAGGGTCTCCACTCTTGAACACACCCCACTTGTTATTTTCCTTGTTCTCCTTCTTCTCTATCCTCAGTTCAGATCTTGGAGTCCCATCCTTGAACCTCCAAGGTGCAAACCTTATTAACCCTCTCAGGGGAGCTGCACCTCTCACCAAAGGGTTTGGTCCTAATCCAGAATCTACCTCCCTCCCCTCGTTTGTGCAATCCCAGGAAGATGAACACCAACAGCAGAGCATTTGCTGAAGGCTGAAGTATTCATTCCAGACCACACAGAGGGAACCTTAGCAGCACTGTTCAGAGTGGAACAGGGTGCTATAGTTTGCCAATCTTTATAGAAGTATAAAGTGCACACATGCCTTCTCAATCTTCCTATCTTCCACCAGGTTTTTTAATAATGCACACATGTACATTATTACAAAAACAAGTATTAATTCTCAGATACAGTAGACTAGAACCATATTCAGCACTTTACCATGATAATGTATGTGTGTGTTTAAATTTTGATGACCAGTCTCTGTCTACACAAAGCTCTGGCTGAAAGTTTGAAATTGCTGGGAATTTCGTTACTGTTGGTATTTATTTATTTGGCACCTTGGGCCAGATCGGACTCCTGGATACAGGATGTATTTACACTAAGTTCCATTTGCAAAGGGGGCAGTATGAAGCTTTATGGGCCTCAGGGCCAAGCAATCTGAAGGACGACATTCCAGTTATGAATTATAATTCTAGAGCATTGCAAGTATTTTGCCTGATAGTTCATTGTGATTGTTTTTATAGTAATTTAATATTAGCAAATCACATACAAATTTGAAATCTAGAGAGGGGAGTTTTTACTCTTTCGAGGATTATTGGACTAATCAGGCGTACTATAATATCTTCCTAAGTAAAATGAAAATTTAAATGAAGCTTGGAAAAGTCAGGCAGCAAGAAGAGAAAGGTTTTAAAGAAAATTCTTTACAGCATGTTACCACCAAAGACATAATGACTATATAGGTGTTACATAAGAAGGCATCATAATATTATATGTGAGCTAACAAATGTATTTTTTAATATCTTTCTAATCCTTAATAGAATTCATATTTTCTCAGGTTGATTTTGTTCTTTTCCAGAATTGAAACATTTATCGTATGGCCTCAATAGACTAATGATCCTTTAAGGGTCAAAATGTTACAAAACAGAGATGTTTCTTTTGTCTGTGTAAGGAAGTTTCAGTTTTAATACTTTTTAAAAAATTAAGTAGAAGTATATTGCGTCAGTAAATAGGTATTTCATGAGCGATATCTATTCATTATAGATGTGTCAGCATGTACATACAATATTTAGAAAAATCTGCTTTATTGGGATTAAAATTATGGTCTTTGTTCCCCAAATGCATTGCACTATTTTGGAAGCCAGGGAATACATCCACTACTCTTTTCCATCTCATTTAACACTGGACAAAGTACCGGACATGTAGGTGCTCTATAAACAGAGATGTTAGTGGTCCCCAAGTACTCAGATGTTGTGTGATGATAAATGGTGAGCGTTGCATGATGATTTTAAAAAAAATATCTGATGTGATTAGATGGGGGAAAATTAGGAAGTGACCTTTTGGAACAATTCCCTTCCATATATTTCCAAATATTTTGAAAATGTCTGATTGCATAGAAAACTCAGCAGGATAGACCATGCGGCAGAGGTACTAGGGTCAATCATCAACGAGAATAAGTAGAGTGGCAAGGTGGCTTTTCTGAATGGCTGAAATAGTGTTATGCCATGCATTTGTGTCACACTTTGTTGCTATTATATTTTTTTCCTTCTTGGGCCGAAGGAATAGAAGTAGAAGCTGATTTATGAGTAGAGAGTCAGTGAGGAGTGTCAGATTTCTATAACGAGATTATATATTAAATCTAATGAAAGGAAAATATGCTTACCCAAACCAAATGACAGCGCCGTGATTAAACGTCTCAAGATCTCTCTGTGGATTTGTTTAGGCAACGCAGCAGGTGAAGTGACCTCCTCTTCTCTCAGGTTTGTGATCAATTTCGTGAAATGAAGATTTATGTCTTTTATTATTCCGATGACATAACAATATGATCACAGAAGCAAACGTGAGCAAGACGGAACCAGTAAACTGAGTGATGCACCGTGGGTATTGTGGAGATCTGTTTAGATTAATCACTTGTGTTACATTTTATACTGACTGCTGACTTCCTTGCGGCATTTCAGTTACACACCTCAATTTATTCGTAAATTAGAAACTTCAGGGTCCCTTTGTGCAAGCGTGGGCTGCATGTGTGTGCGCGTGCATGCACACATACATACATATATGTGGAGGTATGAGCTCATGCTCCATCTTGAAGGTGACAGCGATTTAAATGGGTCTCGTCCCCGCAGCACATGCATGGTTTCTAAGGGGCACCTCCACGATGCTGATGTCGTTACTGGAGCAGTGGAGAGAGTATTATGAAGGACGTTGTAGAAACTGGACTTTTGCAGGATCAGCATTTGAAAAGCTTGATGTGCCCAAGCTATCAGCAACCCCTCTTTCTCCAACCACCACCACCCATTCTCAGAAAGGACAAGAAGAATTGGAGTTAGAGCAGCTGTCAGCCCCAAGGAAAAGAACCGGCATGAATGAAGGAAACCATTTAAGGGGTATGATTTATAGACGTTTTCATTTTCCAAACTTCCATCCATTTCTACCTGGTGTTCATTTTCCCATTTTTGCCCGAAGTCCTACTTTTGGAGTGTCATTCCTTAGATTAAACCTTTTGTCCCAATTAAAATGTAAATACCCCAGGGGCTACGTCATTTATGTACTCTCCAAATAATTATTTTCGGGTTCTATCTCTCTTGGCAGAACATGATAGAATGGAACGATTAGGGAGCTCGGGGCGCAGGGAGAAAGGGTGAAACATGAATCTAAAAAGGTTTTATCTATTACGGTTTTGCCTAGAGCTGGCCGTATACAAGGAAGTAAACTGGATGAATGTGGTTTTCTCTCAGTAGCTTCTTCCACTCACTCTTAGTCGCTCCACTGCTGTTTTCTTTTTTAATATTCATGCATTTGGGGTCTGTGATCTGCAACGGAGATTTCGTGGGTATTTAGTGTTGCCACATGCAGATATTTTAAGAACAACTCCATTAAAGATCATTTTCTCCGGGAGCATTCGGCGCTGGCTGGCGATGTTTATCACCCGGCATTTAGTTTTGATCCCCGTAATGTATGCAGAACCAAAGATACCCCTTCATCACTCTGATTCTGCTGGGAGTTAGCTTAGTTGTAAAATGGGAAAGACGAGAAAGGAGGGAACAGGCAGGGAGCAGAGTTGCATGTACGTGGTAATCCATCCAGATGAAATAACACCTTGGGGCTGGTTACCCAGGGAGGAGGTGTGGGAATAAATGGGTCCCTCCCCTCGGGGCTGTCTATTTACAGCGGACTCCGGCTGACGGCCACCACCTGCCTAGTGCCCAACTCTGCTGGGCTTTAATTGCTCTGACTCCAAGAAATGAGCTTAGAACAACCCACCCTGCTCTCTCTCCCCACAGGGCTCCAGGCCTAAGATGCACATTTAGGAGTTCTCATCACCAGGTAAGGGTCCTAGGTAAACAGGGACCATTTATAAATGGCACGTACAGTCCTGTGGCGCTCCTTTCAGGTTAAATACTGCAAGGCACAGTGCTGTATGCATGGAGTTGCCTCAAGCAAGAAACGCTGTGAGATTCATGCGTAGAGAAGTGTTTAATTGAGAGGTACTGGCGTATTGGATGCGGGGCTCACCTCCAGTGGTTGAAATAACGAGACCCGCTTTGCTGAGAAGAGAGAAAACTCAGGATGGTCTTGAAGCCACAGTTTGGATGAGGCAAGTCGGTAATGTCTGCCTTGTTTCTGGTTTCCTTTCCAGTTGGTGTTCTTGAGAGGGATTTTGTGGAGAATGGGCGGGCCCTGTCTTAGGATTTGATGGCAAGAAACCATGCAAAAAGAGAAAGCTACTTTAACATTTCTATCTGCAATGTTTAGCCTTCTTTCCTGCCCTGTTCTGCTTTAAACTCTCTCTTCTTTTTTTTTTTTTTGTTGAGTTTTTTTTTGTGTTTTTGGTGATGGTGGTTGTTTGGTTTGTTTTAGAGGCAGGATGTCACTCTGTTTCCCTGGCTGGAGTGCAGTGGAGTGATCATAGCTCACTGTAACCTTGAACTCCTGGGCTTAAGCGATCCTCCTGCCTCAGCCTCCTGTGTAACTGGGACTGCAGGTGCACACCACCACACCTGGCTAATTTTTTTTTTTGGGAGATCTGGGATCTCACTGTGTTGCCCAGGCTGGTCTCAGCCTCCCAAAGTGCTGGGGTTACAGGCGTGAGCCCCCACACCTGGCCACCTGCTTCAGACATGATGCTAGTTTCCTTAGCCCCCTCCTCTAGGTTGATCCTTATGTTGGATTCTAGAACCAGCTCCTCCGCAGGACTAGGGAACTGAAGATCCCTGGACCAATCTGTGTCACGCACGGCGTATCGGCCTCCGGCAGCCCAGAGTAAAGCTGCTCTCCAGATATTTGTCCTGGGAACATTTTACCACTTTCCCGTAAGCGTCCTCGGTCGCAGGCAAAGTACTAATATTTATTGGTTTGATTATTTATTAGATGATACCTGTTTAGTTAGTGTACGATTTTTCTCCCTCGACAAGCTTCTTATCTAGGAATCTGATAGATTCCATCAGTGAAACCCAAGAGGGGTGGGGGGCATCACCTTACCCCATTTCCTGGGGCTTTCTTCTCACCGCTGCAGAGGGTGGCTGGGGACTTAGCATCTTTTTGCCTTTTTTTCTCATAGGAAAAAGGACAACGGGTTGTAAAAGACATTTTCTGATCCCGGGATTGATCGCTCTCATAAACGTGTATCACTCCCAGCGCCTGCTCTATGAAATTCATAGGAAATATGCCGCTTTGTGTCTTTTGTGTTGAGCAGAGTCGAAAGGGAACTAAAACAAAAGCTTTGAGGAAAGAACTGTGCACAGTTGTTTAGACTGATTTAAGTGAAATCTGGCTCTGTGATAAGACGTGGTCTGGCAGCCCCTCTGTAGTTAGACTTACAGGCTAGCCTGGAACAGTCAAGCCGGGCCGTGCTTATTGAAGTTCATAAAGCGGTGGATGCTCTCTGGTGATACCACGTTACTGCCAAGGCCGCTAGAGATTGCCGGCGTGTGGACCAGAAAGTGACCAATTGCACTCAGTCTGTGATTTGTGTAAAACATACGAGCTTTCAGAGATGAGTCTTGGCTTGCGGCAAGATAAACACTTGCAGGGAAGGGGAAGGATCGTATAGCTCCAGGGTCACGGCTGGGAGGGAAAGATGCAGAACCCAGAGCAGGTAACACCAAGCCTTCCCTACATCAATCTGTGACACCCCGTTAGCATTTTTACACAAGCAAATCCGGGCTAACTACGAACAGCTCACAGCTCTAAAATGGAAAAGGCCTCATAAATGGTCAATCTGCAGTCACAGGTTTGCTGGAGAGATGAGGCGTTTACCATGCATTTCCTTTAGGGCGTCGCCAAGGGGTTTACTTGTTACCGGTCAATGAGTACAAACACTCCAGTGAACGGACAGGCTCCAGGAGCCTCCAGTGTGTGCCAAAGACATTGCTCAGAGCTGGGGACAGCCACTGACCCATTCCTAGTCTTTAGGTGGCCTAACGCCTGGGGGAAAATGGTTATCTGATCTTTTTAGCACTTCCTAGCCAAGCATCCTTGCTGTCCTTATTGTACTCTAAAAACAGACCCATTCAGCTCACGTTTCTGCTGCTCTCAAACACTGGACAGAGTGACTCCAGTGATTGCAGGGCTGTGGCGTCTGATGGTTTGCACCGTTCGGCTTAAAGGTAACATGAATGTTCGTGTTGAGCTAAAAATCTGCAGGAAAATAAGGAAAGTAGGGCTGTTTTGTTTTTTTTCCCCATTAATCTTGTCCGTAAGTCTGTCTGGCACACTCTGGTGGTGGCGCTGGTGTGTAGTGGTTAGGGTGAGCGTGTGTAAATTGTGAGAGAGAGAGGGAAAGAAGGAGAGAAAATGTTTTAAAAAATGGGGGAAACATTTTGATCACAGTTATTCCCAAATACAATGCCCTCATTTCTGTCCCGGGTCCTGTGCTCTTTATAAAATAATTCAGAGAAGTACTGAATGGTTGTTTATGTTGCCGGACCCTACTTACAGCAGAAAATGTGGACGAGAGGGGGTTGGTTTGAAAATACAGGGTAAAGAGCCTCCTCCTCACTTTTATTTTTTAGCAAGATCATGGTTTATAAACTGAAAAGAATGGGCTATAAGCAAATAAGTTGTGACCACCAGCCAGATGTTGACCCATTTAATATTAAACTGGCTACAGTTTTTCTTGGTCCTGGAGGACCACCGATGGCTCTCTTGAAGGAGTGCTCACATTCTAGATGTGGTATGTCTAATACTTGGGCATTCCACTTACCACTGTTGAAAGCCAGATATATTTGAAGGGCAGAATAGTCTCATTTTTTTTTTATTTCAGCATATTATGGGGGTACAGATGTTTAAGTTACGTATGTTGCCCTTGCCCCGCCCCAAGTCCAAGTTTCAAATATGTCCATCCTTCGGGTGGTGCGCATTGCACTCTTCGTGTACGCATATACCCGTCCCCTCCTCCCCTTCTCCCATCCTCCCTGCCTGTTATTCTTATATGGGCACTTATGTGTTGATCAGTTAATACCAATTGATGATGATCTCCAGTGCTTTTGAAGTTATTACTGTTATTTTAATTAATAGGCTTCACTTTTTAGAGCAGTTTTAGGCTTGAGGCAAGGACTAGACTCCCCACAACCCCTACCACTGTCCCCCACCCCCAGTTTTCCCTGTTATTAGCATCTTGCATGAGTGT
>CAUYSK010104767.1:0-14603 GCA_963575035.1 Avahi laniger
CGGATTTCTCTGCTAGACCTTGGGCGTTGTCCTCTCCTCCGCAGTGTAGTGCTCGACTTGCAGCCTGCTCGGAGGTTGGCGCCCATTCCCCCCATGCACACCCTGGCTTCTTACTCCCGCTGGGGACTGCATATATAGAAGGCAGCTCTGGCCCCAGCCCCAGCCAGAAGGGCGGCGGCAGTGGTAGGGGGCGCTGTGGGATTGAGGCGACGGAGCTGCTCCCTATGGTCCCGTGAGGCAGGCGCTGCGTACCCTCCTCCAGCCTGGAGAACTCGAACTGGGTGTCAGTTGGAATGAGCTAGGAAGCATCAGGCCTGGTCCCACCTCCCTTCAAGCTTTTGCCGTCCCTCCTGGACTCGGTCCCCGCCGCACATTCCAGAAGGTTCTCCTCCCTCCCTCCACGCGTACACACAGCCTGCTCCCACCCCGTCTTGGCCTCCGGGTCGGCGAGGAGCCCTCGCGGAAAATGAGAGGGAGAGAGAGAGGAATTGCAGGGCCATAGACAAGCCGTCCTTGGTTCCTCCCCGCCCTCTCCGCAGAGCTGTTCCAGGCACCGGTGCTGAGGGTGATGGGTCCGGAGGGGACCCGCGGCGCGGCCCACGGCGGGGTGGTCCTGCGCTGCGAGACGCGCCTGCACCCGCAGAAGCGCGACACGCCGCTGCAGTTCGCCTTCTACAAGTACAGTCGCGCCGTGCGCCGCTTCGACTGGGGCGCCGAGTACGCGGTCCCGGAGCCCGAGGTCGAAGAGCTCGAATCGTATTGGTGCGAGGCGGCCACTGCCACCCGCAGTGTCCGGAAACGCAGCCCGTGGCTGCAGTTTCCGGGGCACGGTGAGTGACAGCACGCCCTCCCGGGATGCTCACTCCGGGGAGCAGTGCTGCCTCACCTCTCTGCACCCACAAGTCTCCCCCATCTCCCCCTCCCCTGTCCCGCCTCCGCCTTTCCCATCTCCCCATCCTCGCCCTTCCCACCCCTATTCCGGCCGCCCTCGCACTCCTCCGCAGCCCCACGCCTCTCCTCCACCCCGGCACCAAGGGGCAACGACTCAGTGAGTCACGCGTTCACAGGCTCTCCCCTGGACCTGGCCTCCACCACCGCCCCGGCCCCGCGGGCAGCAGCCTTGGCGCCGGGTACTAAGCCGCTTTCCTTCAGAAAGCCCCCGGTGTCCAGATCGGTACCTTCGGTCACCTCCATCCCGAACACCACCTCCGCGGGACTGCAGTTCCCCGCGGGCGGCGCTCCCACGGCTGGGCCACCAGCCTGCGCTCCGCCCATCTTGGAACACTCGGCTAGAGCCCTGAAACCAGACGTGGACCTTCTGCTCCGAGAAATGCAGCTGCTCAAAGGCCTTCTGAGCCGGGTGGTCCTGGAATTAAAGGAGCCGCAGGCTCTATCGGAGCTGAAGGGAGCACCCGAGACCCCCACTTCCCACTTTGCCGTGAGCCCAGGAACCCCAGAGACCACTCCTGTGGAAAGCTGAAAGGGCAGCTACCGTCCCCTCTTCAGGGTCATTCCTCCCTGGTATCTCCAGTTTTCCCTCAGTGGAGACCTTTCAAAGCCACCTTTGTTTGTGTCCCTTTGTTTTGCTGTGGTTTTTAAAGAAGAGCCCATGAAGTGTGGTGGCTGACGATTTCGACCTCACACAGCAGTTTGTAACCACAAACATTCTCTCGGATCTCTTCCTTCTCCTCATAGAATTCAGCGAGGAAGTAGAAACCTGTGATTTACTACTTTGCAGTTTACCTTTGCAAGGGAATTTAGTCATCCTTAGCTCTTCATGTAAGCCTTGCCCAGCATGGGCGGTTTTTTGGCATTTAAGTTCATTGAAGTAACTGAGCACTTTAGAACATTTTAGGGTCAAGTTGTAATTATTATAATGAATTTACTGTCTGTTAATATTAAAAAGACTTTCAGTTCTATTACTAATGAGTTTATATCCTCAAAGTCGTGGGTTTCATTTATTTTTAGAGAAAGAAAAGTATTTGTGTGGGCTTCCCATTCCTGGGTGATGAGGGTCAGAGTTCTTAGACTCATCCAGAAGCACCCCAATGTAACTAGATAGACTGATGGGCTCTGGTAGCAGCAGGTGGGCTATGCTAACCTAAGTGGTAAATTAGACAAGTTATAATTTTTATTGAGAAATCTCTTTGAGTAAAGTTTCAGACAAATCCTCAAAGTTGAATTCTCATTTTTAGCAGTTTCTTTTCTTCCCGAACCAGTCCAACGCTAACATACTTAGATACACACATGCACAGATCCATATCCCATCTTGCATGGTGACTTTACTGTCACCTGAAGGAAGAAAAGTGAGAGACTATTTCAATTGCAATTTAAGGGGTGTGCTTCCTGAAAGTCCCATTTTCATGAGTCCCCCATCTGCCTACTGGAGCCATCAGTTCTTTGCAGGGCTGCTATGACTTGTCTTCAGGAGGTCTCATTCTTTTTGGGTCCATATCCTTCTTTAGTTAAGTTTTACTGTTAAGGCTTGAAGCTGATAACAACTGTACCCTCTCAGCCTTTACTTCTACTTGATAGATATTTTCCATTTCTTTCTGAGCAATTAACCGGAATAACATCAACAGTCTTCATCCCATTCTTCTTAGTGTTACTCTTCGCCACATTATTATTACAAAGTCACTGAAATTATACAGGGAGGCAGGCAGATGCACACATAAATTACAATGCAAGGTGGTAAATGCACTATAAAGCACTATGGGAATTCAGAGAAGGAAGCTGAATCTTGAAAGAAGAGCAAGAATTCTCCATGTGGAGATGTGAGAAAGGTTGAGGAGTAGGGCAAGTAGGCTGAGGATTTAAAGGCATGGAGATATGAAAGACTCTACTGTGTTTGTGGAGCTGCAAATAATTGGGCGTAGTTGGAGAATTATGAGTGTTTATGTGTGTGGGGGTGCTGTATTTAGGCAGAGATGAATATGGGGAAGTAGGAAGGGATCAAAATATGAGAGTACTTTGAGAAGTACTTTAGGCCAGGCACAGTGGTTCATGCCTGTAATCCTAGCACCTTGGGAGGCTGAGGCAGGAGGATCGCTTGAGGCCAGGAGTTCAAGACCAGCCTGAGCAAGAGCAAGACCCCATCTCTACAAAAAATAGAAAAATTAGTCTGATGTGGTGTTGTGCTTCTGTAGTCCCAGCTACTCAGGAGGCTGAGGTAGGAGGATCAATTGAGCCCGGGAGTTTGAGGTTGCAGTGAGCTATGATGATACCACCACACTCCAGCTTGGGTGATAGAGAGAGACCCTGTCTCAAAACAAAACAAAACAGTATGTTAGCTTGTTGGATTGGATATTTGGGATGGATATTTGGAAGCCTTCCTGACATGAGGGCATCTTCTAATTTAAAATTAGAAAAGAAGAATCAAATAAACTTATCTCAATGATCCTTGCTTGACCCTGAGAAGGCATGCCCAGATCCCTATAATCCAGTACTGGGGTCCTGATCTACAAGGGTCTTTGTGGCTCTGTTTTCCAGTTTTGTAATGCAGGCTCATCTCACTCAAAATTCTCCCAGTCCACCTTCCCTGGCTAACTGCACTCTATTCCCGTGCCCAGGCTCTTTCCCTCTTTGAATTCTGTTCCCCTGAGGATTCTGCCATCCCTGATCTATTATAGATAGGAAGTGACCAGCATTAGTGCTGAGAGTCTTAGTAATCAAAGAATCTCAGCTCACTCAAAAAATCAGTTGGTCATTTTATGAAGAGTGCAAGAAAGTGAAATAGCCACTCAAAGGCGAGCTAGTATAGTAGCATCTCCTTCATTCACACCTCGTTAGCAGCCACAATATCCTTGTTCCTGTCTTGCCATCTACCCCCATTTAGAACTAGGGAGGTTGGGGGTGGGGAAGAACTTTTTGGTGAGAATGAAAATCATTCACAACTCACCTTTGCTGAGTGCAGGGAGGGGAACTGACTTTTATGTACTATAGACTCCACTGTCTTTGAGGGACCCAGCTCTCATAGAGGAGGGCAGGATCAAGATCATCCCCTGTGAGATCTGTTAACGATCTCCCAAGAAGACCTGCCACTGAGGAAATATCAGCTTCATCCTCATCCAGCTTCCGTTTGAGCGTCCAACATGCACTTAGGGAAATAGAAGACTAGCTAGCCCAGGCTGCCCAAGGAGAATCTCAGAACTCTTTCCCAGCAGGGATGGTAGCAAAATGCTGGAGAAACCTGAGGAGGAAGCTGTTTCTCTCTGGCCCTCTGATCAGGTCTGTCTCAGTCTTGGGCCTCAAATCCTAAACCTGCTGCTGTCTATACCAGATGCCAGACAAGGAACACAAATGTCCTCTATCGAAGAGCAGAAAGGATCCTGTTGAGTTCCATTTGCAGCTTACTTTTTCATTCTGTCTTATTCTTTCATTCTGTCCTTCCTGACTCTAGTTTCTTACTTTGACTTTACTGTGTGGAACTCTTTAGATTCTATACTTAAATGACTTTTTCCCCCCAAAAGATTAAATGAAATCCTCTAGGTTAGAGTCTAATCTCCCTTGCAAAGCACATAGGCCTCACTCATCCTGTACTGAAGCCACACTGACCACTCGCCCTTCCCCCACACCACCCTCTTTTTTACCTTTGTGCCTTCGCAGATGCTTTTGCCTCAACCTCTATTGGAGAGCTGTACAGGCCTTCTGAGCCCAAGCTTCCTCATCTGCAAAATGAGGGCAATAATAATAACCTATTATTTTAATGGGAGAGACAAATAGATCCTTTCATTATTAGAGGTTTTAAAACAAGGGGTGCTAAGGTGCTCAGAAGCACAGAGGAGGGACACTAAGCCCAACGTGGGAGTCCAGAAATCACTTGCTGGAGAGATGACATCTGCCAGTCCCTATTGATGAACTATTAGTTTGTTTCTAAACTTTTGCAGTTTGAATTACGTTGCAATGAATAACTTTATACCTGTATCTTTAAGCACATATCTGAATATACCTTTAAGATAAACTCCTAGCAGTTGAATTGCTAAATCAAAGGATATGTATCTTTTTATTCTAATAGATATTGCCAAATTATCCCTGGAAAAGATTGTACCAATTTGTACTTCCACTAATGATGCATGTGAAACCTTGTCTTTCCTACCTTGGTCAAGAGAGGACATTATCATACTTTTATTTAATTAAACTCCCAAAACCTCTTGACTCTTTATACATTGTTGAGTACGCCTAGTTGGATCCTGATAGCTTTACTATCCTCGTGTTGTGCAGCAGTAGTACACTCCCTCCAGAGCCCGCGTCCCTATTTATAATGCTAACCCATTTCTCTTCTGAATTCCTTGCTACCTGGTCTGCAGTGAACTCAGAGAGATGTACTCCTGCCTCTAATACCTTATTAAACACCTATTTTTGGCCCATTAGAGCTCTTTTTCCAAGCCAGATCATTCTAGTTCCTCACCACATTTTCAACAGGTACCATGGTAACACATATTGTTTAGTTTGTTCCCCAGTACCCCCTATAAAGGTACATCCCTGATACAGCTAACATCTGAGGCTAAAGAATTAGTACAATACGCTTCAGTCTTTTTCAGCTCAAAGGAGCCAATGTCATTGCAGCAATGTGAGAGATAACCATTCCCTCATCTCTTAACAGTAAATATGCCCCTAGTGTACCATGTTAAGCTAGAATAGCCAAGCTAATTAGCTTTGGACCTAGAGGTTGCAGAGTTGTATAGAGGTTAAAAATCCTGACTCAGGAATAGATAAACTTGGGTTCAAATACCACTTTTACTACTTACTAGCTGTGTAGCAATGAGCAAGATACACTCTCTGAATTTGTTTCCTCATCTGCAAGAATAATAATAGCATTTGCCCTACCAAATTGCTAGAAGGATTAAATGAGATGATGTAAGTAATTCACCTAATACATAAGAAGCAGTAAATTGTTATTATGACTATAATTCACTGAATCTAAAATGATATTGTAGGATACACCAATCAAGAAAGCTCTAAGAAAAGAAAAAAAGAAAAAGTAAGCACACAATGTCTTTTAGACTGAATTATTATAAAAATAGACTTTTAAAAATCATAGATCATTTTTACATACGTATAAGCAAGGAAGCTTAAGTGAAATAAATTGGTAAAGTACTAAAACTTTTTTGCATTCAGAATCTGACTTTTCTGAATCACTTTTCCACTCAGATTTATCAATATCCATATTTTCCTTCTCTTGTACCATCTTCTTTCACAGTGCGTCATTTCTTCAAAGAAGCCATTAAAAATCAAAGTAACAGCCATTGTGGCCAGACTTTTAAACTGGCTTTACAATTACCTGGAGCTAGCTTACTTTTGACTTCTGCTTCAGGATTGTTGCTAAACATGTGTGATTCACCATCCAGCCCAGCTCTCCCACAACCAACAGTTATTTCACTGTTGTCTCTAGAAATTTCTTCCAAGCTGCTTGCACCATTCTGTAAATCTTGATGTTGGTGCTTCAGTGTTCATGCTTATGTAAGAAAAGAAAACTATGCAAGGCAGCAATCATAAGATACATCATGATTTCAGAGATGTTAAAACATAGTTTTAGAAATGTTTTAGAATTAATAAAATACAAAATGCACCCTGAGCTCTAGGCAACAAATTTCAAAATACCTAGAAAAAAAGCATTATGGTCCCGGTACTGTGACTCACGCCTGTAATTCTAGCACTCTGGGAAGCTGAGGTGAGACACTTGCTTGAGCTCAGGAGTTAGAGACCACCCTGAGCAAGAGTTAGACCCTGTCTCTGCTAAAAATAGAAAAAATTAACTGGGCATGGTGGTGGGGTTGTAGTCCCAGCTACTCGGGAGACTGAGGCAGGAGGATCGATTGAGCCCAGAAGTTTGAGCTTGCAGTGAGCTGTGATGATGCCACGGTACTCCAGCCGGGGCGACTGAGTGAGACTCTGTCTCAAAAAAAAAAAAATGCATTATGTATGATCCTACACGTGGCCAGAGAATAAAAGTGAACATCTTTCAAGATGAATCGGAGGTCCTCAAAAATCTTAAGAGAACTTAAAGCCTGTTTTAGTTCAACTATGAAGCTATTTCTTGAGAACCTTATAAACTTTCCTTGTCCAAGAACAGCTCACTCTATCTTTGGACAGCTCTAGAGATTAAAAAGTTCTTCCTCAGGCGTAGTGGCTTGCACCTGTAATATCAGCTACTCTGGAGGCTGAAGTGAGTTGATCACTTGAGGCCAGGAATTCAAGATCAGTCTAGATGACATAGTGAGACTCCATCTCTTAAAAAAAATACTCTTCTTTACATATAATGAGCACAATTACTTTGCTATAACTTCTAGTTACTATACCCTCTATGGTTACACAGAACAAATCCTCCTGACAGCCCTTCAAATATTTAAAGACACTGCTTAGCTCATGCCTATGTTTTTTTAAAGATATATTCTTTTTTCTTTTTTTTTCAATTTTTTTTTCCTCAAGGTTTTCAACTCTTCCTAATCTGGAATTTTTTTCTCCATCTTGGATTTTCTGAGCATCCCTCTAGTTGTTCTATATTTGGTTTAAAATGTAGGACCCATAACTGACTGTGAGTCCTCAGATAAGTGTGTCCACAGAGAAGAAGGCAGGAATCCAGAGGTTTTTTGTTTTGTTTTGTTAATTTTCTAACTTCTTTTATTAGGAGTTCCAGAATTACAGATGGGATAAAAGATACAGTCCTCTTCCCTCAACACAAATGGAAAAGAATGTGACTACAGACATGTCCTTGGTTCACTCAGTTCTCCTGTATCATCTCTAGTGCTGAAAGAACTGCTACAATAAGGGCTGCCCGTTATGGACCAGCACGCTGGGTCAAGATCCATCATTCACTGAATGAACACGTCCTAGAGCCAAATTGACAGCAGGTCTCTATGTACTGGACAGGTGGAGGATGCAGAGATGCACTGTGCTATCTCCTTGTGAGCAGATATCTCCCCTGCTGATGTGGGGTGAGGTGGGCAATGGCAGAACTCAACTCATGGCACCCTTGGAACATGAGAAGAGCACCTTACTCCTTGCCTGAGGAGTGTTTGGGTGTGTGGATGTGTGGGTGTGTGTGGGTGTGTATGTGAGGGGGGGGTCTGGTCAGGACAGACTTCTCTGGTCAAGAGGGGAGGTTTGTGCAGTAGACCCTTTCATTATCCACACTTTACACAAGAGAGTGCTGAGAATGGAGAGCTCAACACAGGAGGAGCCAGCTTTCCGTTCTTGGTCTTTGGGACTCCAAACCACCTTGAGTTTGATCAACTCCACAGCTATGTGGCAGCCATTAAAAACACTCCCTCTGGCTGTTTGCCTCCAAATTCTTATTATCTGTTAAACAGAGTGAGGCCGATGGAGACAGAATTTGGGGGTGGGGGTAGACTGCAAAAGTCTCTGTCACATGGTAAAGTGCCTCCCCCAGGAGAGCCCTAGAAGTCAAAGTCCAGCTCAGCTGTAAGCTCTGACACGAGCCTTTCACACCAGGGGGACTGCAGGGCAGCTCCTCAGATAGCAGACACACGATGTCTCAGGACCTTTCAAAGTGGCTCTGTCCTGCGTTTCACTGATGCACATGGTGTTGGAACGATGCTATCCCATCATGGGACAATATCTGCTTCTTGGCAAGGGGAACTTAAGCAAAGTCTGTCATGGAAAGTGTGTGAGTGGAGTGCACAGTAGCCTGGCTTTGGAGTCAGACAGAACCAGGGTGATTCCCAGGTGCAGCCTTTTCAGCATCAGCGACCTAACTTCTTTCAGTTTGGGTCCTTGTCTGTAGACGGAGGGTTTGACACTTACATTTCTACGTCTTTGGGAAATAAAAACTGAACATGTGCAGCACACAATAAGTCCTCACTAGCCAGGCTCCAGGAAGAGCCATTCACATTGTGTCATGTGTTCGAGACACATCAGTGTGGAGGCAAGCGTGCCAGGGTCCCAGAAAATCCTGTTCTCAGGTTATATTTCCCATTCATTGGTCCATTTGGGGAATTAGAACGAATGTCCATCACGTGTTCTTCAGTAAAATGTTGAATCCGGTTAAGTGTGCCTTTTCATTCAGGTATTCCCTAGGTAAAGCGGAAATGGCTCTCATTAACCTGAGGGCTGAAGGTAAGCAGGCATCAGGCAGTGGAAGAGGGAGAGGTGCAAGCCAGAAAGAAGAGACAGCAGGTGTGAGGTTATAGAGAGAGAAAGAGAGAGAGAGAGAAAGGGCATGGGTGGGCCATCTGATGAACAGAACTGATGAACAGAAAGAGGTTTAGATTGCCTGGAACATTGAGTGTGAGGTGCAGTAGCAGGTGTCTGCTACAGGTGATGCATTTTGGGGTAGGCTGGGCCAGATGTGCCTAGTCCAGGCAGCTGGATGTTATTCTAAGGGCAGCAGGTATCCCCTGAAGAATTTGAGCAGGGGTGACACAGGGAGTTATGAAAGGTCCCTCAGGCACTGGGACAGAGGATGCATGGGAAGGGGACAAGGCTGGCAGCGGGAAGACTAGCTATGATAGCCCTGGCGGTCATCAAGGAGAGAGGTGACAGTGTCACAGCTCTTTTAGAATCTGTCTAGCAGGTTTTCTGGTCCTCACCGGAAGACCTCTAAAAGAAAAAAAGGAGAGAGATGAGGGTGACTGGACTAGGGAACTTCCTGTTGTAATGGAGAGAAGTTAAGTGTAAAGATCTTACTTAGGTGTGGGAGATCAAAGAGGCCAGGCTTAGTGACGGTGGGAGTGGTGAGAGAAAGGCAGCAATCAGAATGGCTTTAAAGACCCCTGGCCTAAGCTGCTGGGTGGAAGGTGGTGCTTTTCATTGAGTCAGGCCCCACTCGTGGAGGGGCAGGTGTGCAGAGAGTGGGGGTGGATGGGTTCAGCTTGCGACATGTTGAGTATCAGTGGTTTTCAGACTCAAGCACTTGAAACCTGAGTGACTCTGGGGAGCTGACCTAACCTGTGCCTAAGAAGCCTCATCTGTAATAGAAGAATGATAATAATAATTAGGAATAATGACTAATTTGTTGCATTCGTTTAGCATAGGAGAATGTTTTCTTTTTATATAGCAGAATGGTGTTTTCTTGTCAGGTCCTTCCAGGTAAAATGGGAATCTACCTAACCAGCTATTGACTTGATTTTACGTATCTGCTTCGGGCATTTTAACTGTTGAGCAGGTACTGCCAATGCTTAAAAAAAAAATAAAAAAAATAGGTAAATAAATAAATTCAAAGTAACCAGTGTGTATTATCACATGTGTGCAGGATAACAGTCCATCAGCCTGTCCCTCAAAGAAACCCTCCCACCCCTCAAATATTCTAATCTTCCTCTTGTAGCCCATCTCCCCCTCCAGAGGGTGGGCTAGGGCCTTTGGGACCCTGGATCTCTAACACTCTTCTCTGCTAAGTCACCTCGACTGCCCAGGGAGTTATCTGGGGCATTTTGAGTGCAATCTGCCTTTGGAGTGTCAGTTGGCTCAGGATGTCTGTAGTTTCGGCGAGAGGACTAAGCCTGATATGTGGATCTGGAAATGATAGGTGGATGGCTGCATAGCAGGGAGGTGCCAAAGCCACAGACACCTGGATTTGAATCAAGCCTCCACCATTTATTCCTTGGGTGACTTTGGGCAGGTTACTTAACCTCTCTATGGCTCTGTTACCTCACTTGTAAAATGAGGATGGTGATAATATTCTGGGATAGTTATTCATTTTGCTTCCTTCACTTAGACCACAAAAATATTAACTTTCGAAAATTGTAAAATGGTGTTCACGGGTCAGATACTTCCAGGGAAAAAAGAGAATTTCTCTACTTATTTGTGTATCTGTTTGGACAGGCAGGAAAGATGCCTTGCTTATTTTGACCTTGTTGACAATGAGGAACTTCACCTGATTCCTGAAGTAAGCCATGGTAAATAAACCCCTGCATGTTTTTCTGTTCTGGAAAAGGGCTGACCACAAAGGATCACTCTTCTTCATGTGACTTAGATAAAGGTTGCTGTCTGGCCACTCTGTGCCAAGACTCCCATGAGACTCCCGGATGACAGACCCTCCCACTCCTTGTTCTTTGTCTCATGAACAATTCATCACTTAGATGGGAAGTTTGTCCTCCTGAAAGCTAGCCGCAGAGATAAACAATTCCCTGTTCTGCTGACTGAGACTTCCCCTGGTTACAAAAACACCCTCGCCCGTAAACCTCCCCACTAACACTTGTTTACTCCTCCCTGTGAAAGTAAAGGCAAAAGCACCCGGCCCAGACACTCTGATCTCCAGACAGGGGCGCCCTCCCTAGGGCAGCAGCCTGAACAAGCCCAGTTTCCTGTCTTGTTTGGTTTCAGTCTTTCCAGTGGGCACTTATCGCCGACGCACAAACAATTAGTAAATAAACTAATTCAAGGAGCTGGTGCCGCTTCTCCCGTGTGCACTGTCTGCCAAACTCCCGGCCAATCGCAGAGAAGTCGGCCTCCTCTCATCGCTCCAGCCAGCGCCCAGCGCCTCGCCTGCGAGGTCGCCTCCGCCGCCCGGAATTTCTTCCCATGGCCTCAGGAAAAATTCGTCGCGTCCAGGAACCACGCTCCCGGGAGGACCGGCCTCAACGCCTTCTCTCCGCGGAGCCCACCCGAGCGGCGAGGGCCACCACTACGCTCCTGGCGCCCAAGCAGAGAAACCCACTCGCCTCTCCCTCCCGGCGTGCACTGCGGCCCGCGGCAGCCAATGGAAGGCCCAGTTTCTCTCAGGTTTCCCATCCCGGGTTTTATTTTTATTTTTTACAATTAAGCAATAGTGCTTGTGACAGGATGTCGAAGGTGATATTTTAAGATACAATAGACATGAAATTCTGAAGCTAGATCATCATATGCAGAACTTGCACAGGAAATGGTTGAGGATCTGTTCCTTGACTTTTGGACTCTCAAATCACACCAAGGAGATAAAACAGGGCCAGGAAGTGGAAAGGAGAGGATTTTTGAAGAGATTTCTTTGCCATGATTCTCCCTCATCGTGGGGAGGTGTGGGAAGCTTATACCCCCTTCTCAAGCCTGATGAGGGAGATGCCTATGGAGTCACCCGGAGAGGTCTGAAATGTGCTCCATGCAATTAGGAGACACATGGAAATGGGCTGGACGTAAGCCTGAGAAAGCTAAAGTGAGCTATGGTTCTAGCATAAAAGAGCCTGTTCTGGGATTAGTCTGCCCTGCAGAAGATCCTGAAGCCACGTGTCTGTGTATTTCTATGGTCCATGAAAAATAGAGAGCTGGCATGGAGTTGTCTTGGATCCTATGCTATAAGGCCACCAGGAGGGGTAGACAAAGGACCCCAAAAGATGGAGTTACATCTGGGTTCCTAGGGACTGAGGAAAGAGATGCACCTGGAGAAAAGGTGCATCTGCCTTGAACACAGTACCAAAAGAGAGCAGTTCTCAGAAGTAAACATCGCCAAAAAGTTCACAAAAATGCCCATGGGTGAAAGAGTTGGCTTTTAGCCATCGGCCAAGTTCAGAGAGTAGGAAGCTGCCCAATCGAATAAGAACTTTCTGTTCCCTTCTCTGTCTTCCCTCTCTTCCTTCTTCTCTTCTGTTAGGTCTGTCTGGATGTTCCCTGGTCCCCTGGGTCCCAGTGTCAAGAATGAGTACTGGTACCGAGTCGAGCTGATGATGGAGTGATCACAAACACAGAGAAATTTTATACAAACAGTTTATCACCTTAAAGAAATAATGAAAGTAAAGAAGGAAGCTACACAAAGTGAAAATACATTCTGGAAAGGATGGAACGTGTCCATCTCTAGGAGTGGAGAAAGACCCCAAAGTCTGAGCAAACACTGCTTTTCATAAGCTCACTAGTTTGTTCCCCCTTTCTTCTGGCAGGATTGGTTGTCGTTTCCCACCTTTTGGGGTGATTGACAGGTTGGGGTTACATAATAGGTTATATAACAGGTTGGTTATGTAACAGTTTCCCTTTCTGCGCATGTGTCTTCCCCAGAATTCCTCACGAAGCTCCACCCATGTCATGCTGATTAGATAATAACGAGCTCTAGGTCAAATTAAAGGTTACTAGGAACTTTTTACCAGGTATGTTCACACCAGGGAATAGTTCTTAGCTGTAATTTGGTTCCTAGCTACAATTCGGTTCCTGCTCTCTGCGCTTAGCCACTTCCTTGCCACCTGTTTACCCTCCACCAGACCTAACACTCCTACTTTGGCCCAGGTGAGAAGCAAAGGAAACAGATCTAATGAGAGCAGGAAAAGATGTGTGTGTGTCGAGGGGGGCGGGGTGGAGAGTGCCAATCACGCTCCCTCCCAAGTCAAGACCTTGGGTGGGGGGGAGTAAGAAGACAAAGACTTACCTTTGAGTAAAATTGGAGGTTTGATTAACATCTAACACTGGCATTCTAATTTGTAAATTGAAGTATGCTTGTGGCCTAAGGTCATTTTATGACTTTCCATTACCAAGAGAAGCAGAAAAATCAGAGATCTTTGCAAACTTTAATGTATACGTGAATCACCCACTACTCTTCTGCAAATGCAGATTGTGATTCTTTGAGTCTGGGGTGGGGTCTGCATTTCTGACAAGGTTCCAACTGATCCTAATGTTGATGGTTCTTTGGCCACATTTTGAGTAGCAAGGTGCTGTAATCAGGGAAAGATTACTCCATCGAATAAATTTTAAATGGATTTTGAAAAATAAAAAGGCTGCATTTTGATCATGCCATGAATTGTGTTTTCAACATACAAGTCACCCACTTTAATTTTTTAAACATAGCATCAATAATGAATATAGTCTTTATTTGAAAAAAAATCACGCTGTACAAAAAATGTTCAAGCTACTTTTAGTTGCCACCTTCCCATCCATTCCATCAGTGGGTTACAGACGTAACCACTATTTAACAATTTGGCGTGTATTCTTCTAGGCCTACTATAAAAGAGATCTTTCTAAGTATATTATTATATTGATTAGGATTCAATTTCAGAGAACAGAATGCACTCTGGCTGGATGAAATAGGAAGGTATTTATTACGTGGTGTTTAATAGCTTATAGAGTGGTTGGGAGGGATGAAGCAACAGACTCTAATTTGAGTTTTCAGCAAAGTCTCCCAATATCAGTTCACCAAAAGAGTTGCTGCCTCTTCCAAAATCAGAAAATCACCAGTTTAGGATCACAAACCACCATTAGGAAACAGCTATGATAGGAAAGATGCTGCTGTTGCTGGGGTATCAGGACCATACCTGTTTGCTATGGTCTAAGAAATGGTTGAGTTGGGCCCTCACTTAAGCATCACAAAACTATAGCCTATCCACTAAGTTAGTCCTATTGCTGCTACAGAAAAACCAAAAGCTTCCTCACCCAGGTTTCCAGAAACAACAGAGCTGCAGAAATATAGCCCCTGCTTCACTTTTACGTTCCATGTGTTGTTCAGGGCTTCTGAGTGGCCGGATCTAAGTTATATCCAGCACCTAACTGCAAGGGAGTCTCAGTCCCCTTTACATTTCCAGGCTCTGCAGTTCAGAAAGGCAACTGAGAAGGCAATGAGTGGATGTTTACACCACCTCCACAGACCGTAAAGTGGTAAGTCCTAGAATTTTACTGTTGGAAAGGACCTAGATATTGAATCCAACTTGTTAATTTTATTTTTTTATTTTTTGAGACAGAGTCTCACTCTGTTGCTC
>CAUYSK010104768.1:0-12976 GCA_963575035.1 Avahi laniger
GGCTAATTTTTTCTATATATTTTTAGCTGTCCAATTAATTTCTTTCTATTTTTGGTAGAGACGAGGTCTCGCTCTTGCTCAGACTGGTTTTGAACTCCTGAGCTCAAACAATCCACCCGCCTTGGCCTCCCAGAGTGCTAGGATTACAGGCGTGAGCCACCGCGCCCGGCCAGCCAATACCCTCTTGAGTCCTCACAGTCAATGGAGAGGTCACTTTTGCCATCCCCATTTCAAAGATAAGGAAATTGAGGCTCAGGGAGGTCCAGCAACCTGACCAAGATCACAACACTAGGAATGGATGGGGCAGGAATTCAAGCTCAGGGAAGCAGACTTCAGATCTGTATCCCACACCCCTCGCAGGAATTAGTTCCCAGGCAGTGAAACTCTAAAGCCAGCCCCAGCTGCCCGAAATTCAGCCGTAGAGAACTGGCTCTCAGCCCCCTCCCGGCTCCCTTCTTTTCTCCCAGCCCCACCCTGCCACCCCCATTTCCCTCCCTGGCCTTGGGGCCCTACTCCTTCCCCAAACCTGCTCTGCCACAATTCCTTCCAGGTTCCCTCTCTGTAAAATGGGGATAATAGTGCCTGTCTCAGAGCAGTGCTGTGAGGGTCAGAAGAGATGCTCAGGACAAAGTGCTTAGAGCCCAGCATATGGTAGATTCTCAGTGAACATTAGCGATCGCCGTCACCACTGTCATTTTAATGTCTCTGATGTGCTGTGAAATAGGCTGAGTGACAGCATCATCTGTGTTTGATGGTTGAGGAAACTGAGGTTAAGGGAGGTAGAGCAGCAGTTGTCCAGGGTCACTCAGGTAGGAAGTAGACAGCAACTTAATCGGGCCCTCCTGACTTTCTGATTTCAGAGCTCGTTAACTTCTGCTACTCTTTTCTAGACACATGAGTGAATCATAATATTTATTACCCACCTTATACATACCAAGCCAGGCCCTAGATGCTGAGGGGCATTCAAAGAGGCATCTGGCCTAGACTTTTGAGGGAGCTTAGAACCTGATAAACAAGGTATGAAAACAAAGCCTTGTTTGTTGAGGCAGAACACACTAAGGGTCCAAAGAGGCCAAGAGGTACTTACCCTGGCTGAAAGAGAAAGCAGTCAGGGAAGGCTTCCTGGAGGAGATGAGGTTTAAGCTGGGCCTCAAAAGACCAGTGAGACATGGAGACTACAGTAAATGGGTCTATGCACTGCATATAAGGTCAGAGATGTAACGGCTGCTGCCAATTCTGGAGGCTGCTTATGAACCGGGGTCTGTGCTGAAAGCTTTACATGCATTATTTCATGAGATTTCCCTACTATCCCATGAGGAAAGAGTTATTAGGATGAAAAAGTCAAGCCTCAGAGAGTTTATAAAACTTGCCTGGGTCACACAGCTATTAACAGAAAAGGGGCAGGGCCTGGGTGTGAATCCAGGGCTGTTGGTTAACCATAATGCACTGTTGCCACCTTGTCAGTGACTGATCTGATGAGGAATTAAGCTGTGGACTGACTCAGGGGGGCTTCGAATCCCAAGGCTCAGACTTGCATAAAAATCATGCAGCACCGGGCGGTAATTGGCAGACCTGGAGTCTCGCAGCAGCTTTGAGCAGCTCTGCCACTCACTGCCCAAGGTGGCTTTGCTGAGCCTCTCTACACTGGAGAGATGCGGAATGTAAATGGATTATCAGCAATGAAGGTTTTTGAATGAGGCAGGAAGGCTCTTCTGACAAAAAGATTGTTTAGGAGAAACCTGGAGATGTTCAAATATTTACTGAGTGTTGGGTCCTAGGAATACAACTGTGAACAAGGCAGAGCTCTGCACTCCGGACCCTCACCCCTGCTATGCCAGCAAGGAGCAGGGCACCACTTGTGAGTGTTGGGGAGAAACACTTTACTGGAACAAACAGGAGCTCTGAGCTGGACTGTCCCAGATTCTACTGCCAGATCTCGAATCAGGGGATCTTTATAATCTGGGGCAAGTTAGGCAGCCTCTCATACTCTTCATCTTTACCACGGGGGTCACCATCCCCTTCCCAGGACTGATGGAGTAAATTAAGTAAAACAACACATGTAATGATCTAGCAGGGTGCTTGGCATACTGTAGATGCTGAATAGATGTTAGTTTTCCTTAGGAAGAGGTATAAATGTTAGGCTCCTCCCTCACCTCCCTGCCAAGAAAAGGAGCAGGTCCCTGGCCTTCATTTTAGCGGGAAAGGGGATATCAATGTGTATGTGCTAGCTAAGCATCAAAGCAAAGTAACAAAAGGCTCTGTGGCCTGGGGAATGCAATGCTGGGTCTGAGCTCGGGTCAGGACTCCACACCAAAATGTTTTCCCCGACCTCCAGGGAACCTGGGCCCGGTTCTCAGCGCACTCTGCATCTCTCTGACCGCCTCTGCATTGTGCATCCTGGAACCACCCCCATCTCAGATTCCCCAGCTGCTAGCACCCAGAACGCCCGCCGACACTGACGGCAGGTGTGGCGGCCCCTTTAAGGAGTGAAAGAAGCTCGTGTGGCAATCGCCGCCTCGAGGACGGGTCCTTTCCGGGGGGTGGAGCCCGTACATGTTGCGGCAGCCAACCAAAGCGCGGCATTTTCCGCGGGAGATCTGAATTTCGCGGCACGCAGTTTGGCGCTAAAAAAAAAAAAAAGAGGAAAAAAAAGAGGCAGAGAAAGGCTCGGAGACTAGATAGCGAGCCGAGAGGGAGCCGGTGCAGTCGGGACCCCCTTCCCCCATCCGAGCGCATCGTGCCTCCGCCGAGCTCGCAGACACCCCGGAGACCCCCTTCCAGGGCGGGCCGGACCCCAGGCGCTGAGGCCTTCGGGGGCGCCAGGCCGTCCCGGGTCTCGGCCGCCCTCAGGGCGGGACGGCCCCTGGCAGTGCCGCCACCGCAGCCGCCCGGCGATCTCCAAGCGCTGCTCAGCTCGGCCCCGGGCCAGGAGGGGAGGGTCCGGCCTTGCCCCGCAGGCGGCCACTGGCGGCTTCCCCGGCCTCCGCGCCATGCCGCGGGCCGTGTGAGCGGCTGCAGGCTCCGGAGCCGGCAGGTGCCCGCGGGCGCTCCAGGCCGGTTGGGGAGGGGCGCCGCACTCGCCATGCTGCGAGGGCCCCGGGTCCTGGCTCCGGCTGCCGGGCAACCCCCAAAGGGGGTGCCCGCGATGAGCCCCACCGAGCTGTGGACGCCTGGGCTCAGCAGCCCCCAGCTCTGCCAGGCCACCACCACCTACTACACCGCGCTGTACCCGCAGACAGTGCCTCCCGCAGCGGCGCCGGGCACCTGCCTGGACGCCACTCCCCACGGACCGGAGAGCCAAGCTGTGCGATGCGTGCCGGCAGGCCGGCTGCCGGTAATGCTGGGAACCCCTGCTGCATCCCCCTGTGCTTTTCCGGGTATGGGAAAGGAGGGAGGGGCGCCTGACTCCCAGTTTGAATCAAGCAGGTAGAGTTTTGAGGAGGGGGGAAATGAGCAGAACAACCCACTGCGCCCGATATCTGAGTAGAAGACCCCTTCATTTTCAAACTTTGGATGAAATAATCTCATCCACTGGAATGGACTGGAATGAGCACTGGATTGTGTTCCTGGATGTGACCTTGGGAAAGCCCATGTAGCCAACACTGTCGCATTCATTCATTCCTTCATTGTTTGGCCCAGAAACCAGTACTGGGCACCTGCCATTGGCCTGGGGATACTGTGAGATTTTAAGACAGAGGGTTAGGTCTAGTGGCTCTCTCAGGTCCAGTCTGGCTTGGACACACTCCAAATTGTCCATCTAGCCAACTCCTTCCCGGGTATCTGTCCCCAGGTCCTTCCCAGGCCCAGTCTTCCTTCCCAGGCAGCCAGTAGCAGATACAAGTGTGGGCAGCCCCCTGGGATTCTGTTCAGATTGACTATGCCCACCTCAAGCCCCCAGGCCTGTTGCCAGAGAGGGCCCAGAGTGTGGTAGCACCAGGTTGCCTACCTTGGCACAGGGTTTGTTTTGTGGGAGTGGAATTCCTGGGGCCTGTGTGAATCGAAACAACTTTAGGGTGGGGGTGGGGTGGGAAAAGCCCTGGGGGAGTGGGGGTGGGGTGTTGGGGAGCCTGGTTTCTGGTCCTGACTGCCACTAATTTACTGTGTATCCCTGGACAAGGCTTGACCCCAGACTGGGCCTCAGTTTCCTCTTCTTGAAAATGCATGTGTGCATGGGGTGGCTGTGGGGCTAGCTCATTTTGGTCACTTCCAGGTCCAGGTGTTGGGTTTTGGAAACAGGCTCCAGGCTCCAGGGAGAGGAGATGGGGATGTTGTTGATGTGCTTAGTCCTGGGTGTGGTGAATAAGTTTGGGTGCATGGATAAGATCACCCCCCACCCCCTCCCCCAGAGGCATCTGGTGGGACCTGTGCCAGTCAGCAGGCACGGATCCTCAGGCAGAGCCCCCACGCCCTGCCACTGGAATCAGGTTTTGCCCATGTTGAAAGCTTTAGCCTTTCCAGAGGCCCTTCCTGCACATTATTTCCAGCTGGGTGGGCAATGGGCAGGAGTGCTATTATCCCCATTTTACAGGTCAAGCAATCGAGGATAACTGGGACTGGGTATCTTGTGTTCAGCATTTTAAAGCCAAAAATATTTTCGCAGCCTGTGAAGTAGACAGCATTAGTACCTTCATGTTACAGGAGGAAACGGGCTCAGGGAGCGTATGTAACCTAAGGTCAGACAGGAAGATGGGATGGAGTGACCCTCTCCCCAAGGCAAGTGATCAGTAGTCTGTTCTCTAGGCAGCTTTGACTTTCCCCAATACGCCTGACTCAGGAGCTGGGTTGCCCTAGGGAAGAGGGCTTGGGTGGCAGGCCCAGTCTCTCCTCTGGCCAGCTGCTTTCAGACAGAAGTTTCAGTAACAGCTGTGCTTTTGAACTGCTTTGAACCCTCCCAAAGGAGCCCAAGTGCATTTGTCCATACCTCCCTCCCAGAGGGGCTCAGTGATCTCAGCAAGAATGGCTCTCTCTTACTGAACACCTCTTGTGTGCCAGGCACTGCTTGGCACTCTTCACATTCGTTATCTTGGTCCAGATGCCCAGGAAGAGGCACCTTGCAGATGAGGAAACTGAGCAGACAAGTGAAGTCACTTGCCTGGGTCACAAGCCAAGAAGTAGGGGAATCTCCCTGTACTAGACCACCCTAAAGATATTCCAGGCTCAGAGCTCCCTTTCCTGTCAGTCCTCCAGATTCCCAGGGCCCAGCCCCACGGGCAGACCTGCCTTCTGCTTACTCATTTTACAAGGGTGTGACCTGGAGCAGCCCCAAACCCAACCCGGGGTGTGGCCGCTTGCTTTGTGGCCAGGCTGCAAAGTACAGGGTGAGCAGGATTTGTTGGGGAGCTACTGTTTAAAGGGACCTCAGGCACCATCCAGGGATGGCAACTAAGTTCAATGGCAGAATGAAGGCCAGAACCCAGGCCTCCTCTCTCCCTGTCCAGTGCTCTTCCAGTACCCTCTGGAGAAGGCTCAGCGGATGCTCCTTTGTTGAGTCCCCTACTCTGGCCAGGCACATAGCATTATTCTGTTTCATCCCTGCAAGAACCCGCAAAGATAGTGGGATTCAGCACAGCTCTCCTTTCGTTTTAATTTGTCTGTATTTTCCAAATTTCCTCTGAGAAACATGAAAGAAAATATACATTTTAATGAACAACTCTACAAGGCAGGTCAGATGAGGAAATGTAGGGTCAGAATCCCAGCTGCCCAGCTGGCAGAGCTGGGATCTGAAAGTGATGCTCACTCCTTACGTTTGCTCCTGGCCCCACCATCTAGCTTGGGGCTTAGGAGAGACCTGGTCCACTCTGCGGGTGACCTTGGGCAAGTCACTTCCCCTTCTCCGAGCCCCGGGTTCCTCACTTTGCTGCCTGTAAGGGGGTTGTGCCTGGGGAGCTCTGACTCACTCCCCTCCTGGGACTGCCTGAGGAAGGAGCTGTGCTTCTCCCTAGGGCTTGGCAGGATGGGCTTGAATCCTAACCAGACCGTTGAGATCCAGCCAAAGGGGCTGCCTAAGAGGGTCCAGGTTAGAGCCGAGCCAGCCTCTGGGTGTGGCCACAAACCTTTGCTCTCCTTGGCCCATCACTGTCTCTTTTCTGCTTACCCTCGAACTTTCCCTGTGCTGGTGCCCCCAGAGTTTTAGTGCTGGCAGCTCCCCTGCAGGAGCACTGGCTGTGGGCTGCACAGTCTCCCTGAATCCTCAGCAGAGGTGGAGAGGATCATAACCATTTTACAAGTGGCTCAAGAGGACAACTGACTTCCCAGCTAAGAAGGGGGATACCTGGATGCAAACCCAGGCCGGTCTGACTCCAAGGCCTGTGCTCAGCCTCTCTGCAATGCTTGTCCTCCTGGACTTGTCCTCTGCCACCTCTGTTCTGCAGGCTCAGCCCATCCATAGGCCGACTTTCCTCTGGGCAGTGCCCAAAGGTGTCAGGGAGGCATCTTTAGGGGCAAACTTTGCTGCTTAGGGACCCTGGGAGCAAAGGATAAGGGTGAGGGAGAGTGAGAAAAGGGAGAGGGCTGTGTGTATGTGTATGTGTAGTGATGGGGACAGGTGGGCACAGCCAGGCCGTGGCCCCATTTCCAGCAAATCCTGGGGAAATTGTGTGGGACAGACCTGAGGCAGCCTGCTATGTGGCTTTGGACCGGGGTGCCAATCCTGGCTCTGCCCTTTGTGTGATCTTGGCCATGCTGCTTAACCTCCCTGAGTCTCCACTTCTTGTGTGCCGAGAGAGACTGCCAATGCTGACATTGCAGGACTGTTATGTGATAGGCCCAGCACAGGTATTCTGTTCAAGGTCCTTCCCAGGTAATGAGGTTCTTCCTGGCATGTTCTGGTAGAGGAGGTGGGTGTGGCTGGGGAGACTCTGGGCTGCCCCACCTCGGCCTCAGGTGGAACTCCCTTTCCTCTCCCTGCCCTTGGCATTCCTTCTGAGGGCTAGATGAAGAACCCTGGGATGGACACCCTTGATCAGGATTGATAAAGGCCTTGGAGCTCACCAAGCCTCAGTTCCTTTAGCTGTACCATGGGGATTAGTGGTGTTGGGAACATTCAGTGAGGTGATGAAGTTGGGCTTGGCTCAGGGCATCTGGAAGGTCTCAGCAAGTGACTGGGCCTTTTTCAGTGACAGGGTGGGGCTACATCCCTAGATTCTAGGATTTCACCGGCTGGGAGGACAGAAAAGGAATATTGAAGAGAGACTTCTAGAGGAATGAGCAGGGAGGTGTTTGGATCTGTCTGGGTCTGGGTAGGGGTAGAGGAGAGGAGTGTTATAGCCAGGATGCTCAAGTCAGTCCAGGAAGACTTCCTGGAGGAGGGCAGGAGTGGAGGGAGGGGAATTGACAGCAGGAAGAGCTGTCACCAACCCTCACACCTGTCAGCCCAGCTGTGCTAAGCAGCGGTTAGACGTCTCAGCCCTGCCGAGCATGACCTCACCACCAAGTGTCAAAATAGGCCTCTCTGTCCAAGCCAGGGTAGGGGTGTCTGGGGGGGTTGGGGGATGGGGGAAGGAAGGAAATGGGTTCAATGACCTCCAGAAGGGTGTATCCAGCAGGAGCTCAGATTGGATTTTAGGGAAGGGACTCTGCATTTCCTGAGTACCTATTGTGTGCTGAGCCACAGGCTAAGACTTTACGACCTTGAATCCTTACAGTAGCCCCTTGAGGTAGGTATTTTCTGCCCCATTTTACAGAAGAGGAAACTGAGGCTCCTAGATGCCAAGCATTTCCCCAGGTCACACAGTGAGCTTGCAAAGGGGCTGGAGACCCAAGCCCAGGTCTCTAACCTGTGCCCCAGTGCCCCGGCCCTGCCCCGCCCTAACCGTGAGAGAGGCCCTTTCCGGGCCAGTGCAGCTCTCGGCCTCATTAGGCCGGTGGCGATGGGTGGAGAGGAGCAGATGGGTCTGTGGTTTGATTTCCCCAGCAGGTGTTTCCCAAGCTTGGCGGGAACAGGGAGGGGGAGGGGGAGAGGGGCCTCAGCTGCTTGGCCTTAAGACACAGGGGAAGGATTCATTGTCTGCCCCTCTCAGCATAGAAAGAATGGCAAATGGAGTCTATTCAGGAGGCCCTGGGGCCCTTGAGCTGGAGCCCAAACATGGGGGTGGGGGATGTTTGCACTGCTTCTCAATGTGGGCACCTCCCTGGGGTGTGGCACTGAGCCAGGAAGTCCCCTGAGTCTGGGTGGATGCCTGGCCCCACCCTGATAAGGGCCAGCTGTGGGGCTATGATGGGCACTGGGTCTGGCAGGGCCAGCTGCTTGTGTGGAGAGCCCTTCCCCAGACTGATGTGGCTTAGGCCCCGCCCACTGCTTCCTCTCTGCATCCTCCTGCAGGCTGGGGGTGGGGAGCCTGTCTTTAAGGAACCCTGAGCCTTTGGCCAGAATGGCTTTGGTAGAGTCTCAAGTGCCTGGGCCTCAGATAACGTTTTTGTGTTTTGAGACAGTCTTGTTCTGTTGCCCAGCCTGGAGTGCAGGGGCACCATCGAAACTCTTTGGCTCAAGTGATTTTCCTACTTCAGCTTCCTGAGTAGCTGGGACCACAGGCATGAGCCACCGCACCCAGCCCAAGGATGGGAGTTTTATATGCCCCTCAGAAAACAGGACTTCCTCTCCCTGCAAGTTCACTTCTAAGGTCACTGATATTTCCTTACCAAGTACAGCAATGCTGCACTAGGACTGGTAGTGAACTTGTGCACAGGTGGCTGCTGGTGGCCTTGGTACTTTGGTCCCCAGGTCAGGGAAAGGCTAAAGGAAGAATGATTCTCAAATTCTGCCTCTCTCTCCCCGCTCTCTCCAAGGCCAAAAGGAAGCTGGACCTAGAGGGGATCGGGAGGCCTGCAGTCCCTGAATTCCGAACTCCCAAGGGGAAGTGCATCAGAATGGATGGTCTCCCTAGCCCCAAAAGTAAGCCGTGCTGATGGCACATCTGGAGGTGGGAGGCAGGGCAGGGGCAGAGGGCAGCAGCCCTGCCCAAGTCGTCAGGAGTAATATTTCTATCACTTTCTGATCTGCAAGCTTGCTGGGCATCCTCTCACTTGATCCTGCCAGGTAGGTAAGGACTGTCACCCTTTTACTGACGAGGCAACTTAAGACTCAGCCTGAGTTGCTCCCAGCCACACAGCTAGCAAGCAGAATCAGGCACTACTTACTGACATGTATGTCTGGCACCACTACCTCGCCATACACTGCTCTCATGAGCTCTGTGCGATGACCAGTGTTCTGTTTGGGAGCTTACTAGTTGTAAAAAGTTTTCACATGTAGTTCAGTGTGAACTTTTGTAAAAGAGAAAATCCAGGTCAGAGGAGCAGGGGCTAACCAGGGTCTTTCTCCCACATGCAGACAGAGTTTAATAAGTGATTCAAAGGGAAACGAAGCCTGGGTTAATCCAGCCTGTGCCGCCTCAGAGGTGTTCAAGATCCAGAAGCTGCCCAGGTGGTGCCTCTCCATATTTCCAGTCACTATCCTGGTTAGGGCGGGAGTGTAACCAGCTGCGTTTGGGAGGAGCACTAGTTTTGGGGGTTGGAGACAATGAAGAAGGCTCTGCCCTGACCTGACTGCTCACTCCTGTGAACCTGAGTTGTCTCATCTGTAAAAGGAGACACAGCTAGATGAGGAATGGCAAGGAAGCTTCCCCTCCATTTGATTGGTAGAGGCCACGCAGATCACTGTATTGAAGGATCCTAAGGTTCATGATGGCTTGTGAAAAAAGTGCACCGATCGATTAGTAATGTCTGCCATGGGCACAAAACCTGTCAAAGCAGTATGCCAAATGCTCACCATCTATGTGTTAAGGAATTCTAAAGTCCCTTTCCAGAGGAATCTGAGACTCTCTAAAACTCAGGTTCCAGAACTATTTGGCCACTAAATTGCTATATGACTTGGCAGTCACATGATTGCAAAAGTCTCCTTGCGGTTTAAGATGCTGCAGCTGAGATGGGGTCTTGCAACATCGACCTCATTGAGAAAGGGACCTTTTTCATGAACCTACCCTGCCGGACTGATTCTTCTCAGATAATCACTGGGCTAAACATGAAAAAGCAAGTGTGTGTCTATAAAAGTGTTCTTGAATCCAGGCTTGTCATTCTCTCCCCACCCTCATTCCAAATTCCTGACGTATAACTACCAGGATAGGGTAATGGTTAAGAAGGAAGACTCTGGAGCCAAACTACCTGGATTTGAAATCCCAGCTTTGCCACTTTCTAACTGAGTTACACCTGTCTGTGCCTCAGTATTCTCATCCATAAAATGGGGATGGTTGTATAATCTTATGTAGGGTGTTAAGCTTGTTAGTATATGGAAAGCATTAGAAAAAGGACCTGCACACAGCAAGCAGTTACAGTTGTGGGTGGTGGTGTTGCTGCGCTAGGCTGTGGTGGAGAGGTGCTCTGAAGCAGGAGTCAGGACGCTGGGCTTCCAGTTCTGACACTGCCCCCTGGCTGTGAGACCTTAAGCAAGTCACCCTCCCTCTTAGGTATCAGGTTCCCTGTGTGCACAATGGTGGTGACCTACACCTGCCTCACAGTGCTCTGTAAACTGGAAAGTGGTTGGTGAAGGGCAGTGAAAGGTGGTACTCAGTGGGTCCAGGTCAGTGGAAGAAGTTCCAAGAACTGGCCCTCCCTGAGCTGTGACTGGGCCTCTTTCTTCCTCAGCCCCCAAGTCCCCTGGGGAGAAGACTCGGTATGACACGTCGCTGGGGCTGCTCACCAAGAAGTTCATTTACCTCCTGAGTGAGTCCGAGGACGGGGTCCTGGACCTGAACTGGGCAGCGGAGGTGCTGGATGTGCAGAAGCGACGCATCTATGACATCACCAACGTGCTGGAGGGCATCCAGCTCATCCGCAAGAAGTCCAAGAACAACATCCAGTGGGTGTGAGTGCCTGGGCGGGCCCGTGGCCCTGTCCAATGGGTGCTGTGCTGTGCTGTGGGCGGAGCCAGGGGCAATAGCCAGTGGGTGTGTCAGGGGCGGGGCTGAGAGCGACGTCCAATAGGCTTATGTGCTGGGAGCGGAGCCGATGTATTTTACGGAGGGGTGGAAGAGCAGGTGTACCTGCTAGAGTAAAGGCGGGTTGGGGACAGGGTGGAGAAAGATTTCTAGGAGATGTAAAGGCCTAAGAGTACCCCAGATTCTTCCTCCTGAGTCAGGGATCCCAAGAATCCCCTCTTTTAGCTTAGGAAAGTCCCCTGAGAGCTAAGTAGGAGTAACCCGGATTCTTTCCAGCTCTAACATACAGTGCTCCAGCCTCCTCTCCCCACTTCTGGAAGATCTTAAACAGCAGACCTGCAGCCCCTGGCTTGATCCCTAAGAGAATGCATGCAGGGGAGTCAGGACGGAGATCACCCCAGTTCCCTACCATCTAGGGGAGGCTGGGGCATAAGGATAGACAGTTGAGAGCCCCCCAGAAGTGGGGTTTAGGGCTTGACTTGTTTCTTCTCCCTAGCCCTACCCCCAAACCTCAAGTTCCAAGCGCTGGCAGCTCCCCAGGAGCTAAGCATGACCACTGAGTTGCAGGACTTCTGGGGCACCCTCACAGACCATTTGAAGGGCCTCCTCCTGGAGTCTCACCCACACCACCTGTTCAGCTCTGCACAGCAGCCCTGGGGTTGGGATCTCTGGATGTGGACTGAGACTGACACTGGGGGGGCTTCTCTGTTCCCAGAGGCAGGGGACTATTTGAGGACCCCACGCACCCCGGGAAGCAGCAACAACTGGGGCAGGAGCTGAAGGAGCTGATGAGCACGGAGCAGGCCCTGGACCAGCTCATTCAGAGCTGCTCCCTGAACTTCAAGCACCTGACTGAGGACAAGGCCAACAAGAGATATCCTCCTTGGTCGGGGCGGGCGGCAGAGAGCAGGGGCCTGTTGTTCCTTTATATCCATCCTGAGTTGACGCAGTACTTCCCTGTAGGGACTAACTCACACTCAGGGTTTGGCATCTGTTTCTTCCTTCCTCAGTGGCTTTTCCTCTCAAGTCTATTTAAGTTACATGCTCCTTAAAAATGAGCCGAGTAGGCCGGGCGCGGTGGCTCATGTCTGTAATCCTAGCACTCTGGGAGGCTGAGGCGGGTGGATTGCTTGAGCTCAGGAGTCCGAGACCAGCCTGAGCAAGAGTGAGACCCCATCTCTACTAAAAATAGAAAAAAATTAGTTGGACAACTAAACATACATAGAAAAAAAATTAGCCGGGCATGGTGGTGCATGCCTGTAGTCCGCTACTTGGGAGGCTGAAGCAGAAGGATCGCTTGAGCCCAGGAGTTTGAGGTTGCTGTGAGCTAGGCTGACGCCACGGCACTCTAGCCCGGCAACAGAGCGAGACTTTGTCTCAAAAAAAAAAAAAAAAATGAACCAAGTACATGTCTTTAAATCTGGAAAACGGAGAAAGAAGAAACAATGAGCTACCACCTTAAGACACAGGGTGTGTGTCACTTAAATATAGTTGTGTGCCCGCTGAGCATGACGTTTATATCCTGCTTTTCTCCACTTAGTATATTACCATAGACATTTTTCTATTACTACATATCTTTCCTAACTACTTGGTTGACCACATGAAATTGCTGGTATTTGACCATGTTTTACCTACAAATAAGCAATTTGATATGGTTCAACCTCATATTTAATGGTTTGAGGCTGTCCTATTCAGACTGCAAGCTGTTTTGTTGATAAGGCCTAGAATGGTTATTTAGATCAAGATAACGCTTTTATAGGCAGCATAGAGATGACTATCTTTGTATATAGAACATTTTTGGGCCGGGCACGGTGCTCACGCCTGTAATCCTAGCACTCTGGGAGGCCGAGGCGGGTGGATTGCTTGAGCTCAGGAGTTCGAAACCAGCCTGAGCAAGAGCAAGACCCCCATTTCTACTGAAAATAGAAAGAAATTAATCGGACAACTAAAAATATATAGAAAAAAAAATTAGCCAGGCATGGTGGCGCATGCCTGTAGTCCCAGCTACTCGGGAGGCTGAGGCAGGAGGATCGCTTGAGCCCAGGAGT
>CAUYSK010104770.1:0-13618 GCA_963575035.1 Avahi laniger
AATCTAAGAATCCATACACTAAAGTGGAAGTTAAGAATTTTATAGAATGGAACTAAAGCTGATAAACTGCCTAAAATCAGTCCAGTTAACAAAATAATAATAGCAGCTACCATTTATCAAGTGACAACCATGTGCCAGGCACTGTGCTAAATGCCATTACTTATACTAATTTAATCCTCACAATAACTATACCCTTCGGTATAGTGATTATTAACCCTAATTTATAGACAAAACTAAGGTACATACCTTTCTCTCCCTCTCTCTCTCACACATACACACACACACACACACACACACACACACATACACACACACATTTTTTTTCTAGGAAACATTTAGATCCTAGTATTCCTATAAATGAATCCCAATTTGAGAGTTCCAATTACTGTAAAGTCACTAATAACCAAACAAAGCCCAGGCAACATTTCTTCACAGATATTCCATTATGTTATAAACTTGAAATAATAACGTTTTGATTCACTGCATCTGCAAAACACCTTTCATCCAAGAAACAACACATGATTCCTTAATACAGTTTCATCAATCTTCCTAACACCAGAGGTACTTATATGGAAAGTTTAATCATCCTAATTTTATAGAAAGGGAAAGTCAAGTTGCTTAGGAAAGGCCCTTCCTTGACAGTGGGACTTGAATTCAGTAATTATGGCCTAGGAAAACCATGTGGATTAGTTCAGTTTAATAAACATTCATTCATCAAAGGCAAAACACAACTCATGCTTTCAGAGTAACAGAGGAAAATACCGATTTCATTCATTATGCTAATATCGGGCTACCAACTTGGTCCATAAAAAAACATTTTGTATCCTGGCAATTTCTTTGTGACTCAGTTTACTAAGTATTTCATTTATCTGCAGGGCCAGAGTGACCGGAGCTATTCAAAAACCACTTTCAAAAACATTTTAAAATTTAAATGTGATACAGTTGTAATCTCAGTATGACACCTGAAGAGGGACATTGAAATATCCAAAGAAGAGTACAAGGGTAGGCAGACTAGAAATAATGTCATGTCAGTATAGACGAATGAGCTGGCAGAGAATTTAATCCAGAGACAAGATTTAAAGGGTATGTAAGTGTATTCATTCATTCATTCACGATTGACTGTCACCTATGTGCTGAGCATCATGCTAGGAATTGGGACTTCGACAATGAATACACTACAGTCACTGCCGTCAAAGAGTATAGAATTTACTGGGGGACAGAGGTGATAATACAATATGCTCACTGTTACAATAAAAGGAAGCATGGGAGGATTATGGGAATTCAAAGAAGGAATACTTGGTATAGACTGGGAGTTGGGTAGTAATTAGGGACAGTTTTCATCAGAAGATAATTTGGTCATCCGAGACAACCAAGATGAACCAGATTGAAGGTGAAGGTGGGGATTAGAAGAGGAGGAAAACAGGAAAGAGGCAGTAGCTCATGTGCAGGCCCACCAGTGAGAGGAAAGTGATACATTCAGGGCACCATGTGTTCATCAGCAAAATTGGAATTTCTGGTGGGAAGGGGCAAAGTGGCAGACCAGCAAGCTGGAGCGGGTAGAGTACCCACACGTGAAAGGCCACGGCTCACCTGCTGTGGAGATTGCACTTTATCCTGATGGTGTGAAGAGCAGCTCAGAACAGCGCGTTAGCAAGATTACTCCAGCTACAGCAGGGAGGAGGGACTGAAATGGGGCAAGACTGGAAGGAGGAAGATACTAGGAGGCTGTGGCAGTGATCTGGACAGTCTGAACAACCCGCACAGCAACAACGCTGGAAAGCAGACAGACCCAGAGCTACTCAGAAGGTAGAACCCACAACTGCAAGAATGTGGGGCTGGGGAAGGCCTAGGAGCAGTGACAGAAGGCGGCAAGTTATCTGGAGACAGGAAATCTAGGAGAAGTAGTATGTTTGGAGGAAAGATGACCAGAAGAGCTATCACCTGGAACAGCCACATTCTAGGACTAAACTGAGTCATCACAAGTGGGTGCTAAAGGGAGACAAATCCCAGTTCACAAAGAAGAGCTTGCTAAGATATAGCTAAAGGAAAATGGAGAGGGCTGCCTTGGACAATAAAGTGCATTCCTCCCACAGAGATCCTCAGGAAGAGTCTGCATGACTATTTAGCAAGGACTGGGGAATCAAGCACCAAAGGGGGGCAGGATTAGCTCAGTGTTTCTCCTACTCATTCTCCACCCCACAGGCAGAGGATCTTTTAAAAACATAGAGACCACCATGGCACTCTCCTGCAGAAAACCCTCTAATGGCTCACTAGTGCACTGAGAGGAAAACTCAAATGCTAAAGGGCCTGCAAGGTCCTGCATAATCTGACTCCTGTCTACCCCCCTATGTCCTGTCACTCCTATTGCTCTTCCTCTTCTCCCCACAGCCCTGCCCCACCCCAGGACCCGTCTGGGCTCCAGCCAAATTGGCCTACTTACAAACACGCTAAGCTCCTTTCTCACCTCAGGGCCTTCACCTACACTCCTCCCTGTCTGAAATGCCCTTCTCTGCTGCTTGCCATGAGTAGGTCCTTCTTGTCCTTCAGGTCTAGATGCAAACATCGCTCTCCCTGGAGAGTCTTCCCTGAGGACCCAATCTAAATCTAAACATATTCCTGTGTGGTGTCTGTTCTCTTCACGTCCTGCTTGTTCCCTTCATGACACTAAATATAAAGTGTAATTATTTGCATAGTTTTTTTGTCTGTACACCCATTAGATGGTGAGCTTCAGAAGATAAGGATCATACTGCATTTCTACTGTGTAGGACAGTACCTAGTAAACAGGAGGCACTCAATAAATACCTGTTGATTAGTTATCAATCTGGGGCATAGAACATGGCCAACCTAGGGTGGCATATTAAAATCCCCTGCAAGACTTTTTCAAATTACATTCCTCTCATAACAAAAATCACTCCTGGAGCAAACTATCATTATTTGGGAGGATGTAATATCCCTAAGGGAAGTTTGTCTCACTGACAAAAGGCTGAGAACCAGTGGATAATCAGATGGTTCTGGAAACCTCTGTCCAACCTAATAACTTTATAATACTCTGTGAATATACAATTTTTGAATAACAAAGCTAATTCACTCATGTTGCTAAAAACCAAATCTGGGAGAATTACCTTCTCTGTCTTTCCATTTTCTCAACTCAATTCTGTTTTTTATACCATGATGAAATCTGATTTAAAACACCAGGGAAAGTCCTTGTTCCTCCTCTGAGGTCATAATCTATAAGTAACACTTGCTCTGGAAATAGTGGTAATAATGAAATGCCCTGCCTTCTTTAAACTGAATGTAACAAGTGACCCTCGGCCCCAATGCCCTCTACTCTGCTGGGCCATGGCTCACATGCTCAACATGCATGGAGAGAGAAGCTGCAAAGTACCACCTGGCAGGGCGGAGCCCTTTCTTGAGAACATCTATCCCTCATGTCCACAAGGTAGATGATCCACTGGCAAATAACTAGACCAATAGTATTTTAAGACAGAATAAATTGTTTAAAAAGGAAACATACTTTAAGAGCAGTATGTTCATAGCAGGAAAGCAGGTGGGCAGATACACTGACATCGTAATAAAGCAATCGGGGAAGTGACTTTGGGGAAGAGGCATGAAAGTAAAGAGAGAGACAAGACTTTAAATTACCTACAGTAAAGCCTGTTGGCCAAAAACCAAGACTGTGGGTTAAGAGAGGAGGGAGAGATTTTGAAGGTAAAGTAGAAGCCTGAACTACATCTCAGCCAATATAGGGTATCACTTTATAAATATTGGCTAAAGTCCTAAACCCAGAAAAAAATTGGCTGAAACCCTAAACCCAGAAAAACCTCAACATAAAATGCAAGGGTTTTCTAGCTCCATGCTGGCTTTTCAGTCACCAACGTGAATATGCACACATGGAACAATCATGTTCATAGTGTCACCCTCAAGTACAGTAATATGATATTTACTGGCTGAATAACTGAATGTAAAACCAAAATGTCCTAGAATTCTATCAGCTTAAGTAGGATGCGCTTTCTACTTGAGGACCATGATAGTCTGGAAGTAAGTTCTCAGGCTTGTAAGAACCCTTTGAAAAAGCTCAGGTCTTTAGTATCCACTCCAGCAATATTAGCATAAACTAGTGAAAATTATCTTCCCTCTTAACTTCAATTTCCTATACAGCAAAGACACTAATAAGCAACATGGTGGTCAATTTCAATTTCCTGACTTTCCTTATTCCCCGTCTCTTTCTGGTGAAGCTGCCAGTGGATGATGATGCTGTCAAAAGATGGGCAAGCAAAAACAAAAAAAGAAAAAAAGCATTTTGCAATTGACAAAACAGACCATCAAGGCAGGAAACAGCCAAAGCCAAGGCACTGAATTTTCTATATGATCCGGAGAATGAAGGAGAACCACTCCACAGATCAAAATTAATACTTTAACATCTCTAATTTCATCTTTCTATATGAAGTCCTTTCTCTTTGGTCAATATATAGCTAGGGGGATCTGGTCAAATTTCTTTCTAGCCACATACATACTTTTTTGGTCTTATAAAAAAGAAATGTCATCCCACAAGCCTCTTCCTCACCACCCCACCCCCAATTCTATAGATAATTACACCAGGGGTACACTTCACTTGCTTGTTCTCACCTATTGCTTGGAAGTGAATCTGAAACTGCTGGGCTGCTGTGTTGAGAGGGTCCAGCCCGGGTATTCACCTATAAATAAAGAAAGAATCTTGATCAGTCTTGTGTTCTGAGGACACAGTTCTAATTAACCTATAATTTGCCACAAATTTCACATTTCACTATGGAGGTTAATTAGCTTGTTGCTAGACAGACCCACAGTTACAGTCTATTCAGTATATAGGTTACAGAACCATACAACCTGTATATTACATAATACTCTATTCCTGTCATTATTCAAATACTTAGTTAAATAGTGTGGAAAAAAGAAAGATAAACAGGGAAAAATTTCATTTCACTGTCTAGAACACATACAAAAACAGTATGTTCAAAAAAGTATATTAAGAATATATCTGGGTGTTAGTAGTGAACCAGAGGTTACCATATCCTTTCATCTCCACAACCAAGCAGAACACTGTATGTACACGGTGTCCCAAAAGTCTCCATACAAAGGAAAAATTTTGTAAAATTTTGTAATGAATATTTTGTAAATAAACGTACATTCAGCTATAATTTCCCATTTTCCCTATGTATGGCGACTTTGAGACACCCTATAGAATGTTTCTTATTCACTAAAAAATGAGGTCCAAATAATCAACTATAAAATATTTGAACCTAATACCAAAGCCAGCTGTTCTTTCAGAGATGAAGAACTAAGCAGAAATCCAGAATTCAAAATACACAGAACAATAAAAAGACATTAACTAGATATATGTTTCTACCATAAATATGTCAAAAAGAAGAGGGGGAGGTAGTCCAAGTACAATATGTGTATGTGCTTAATCGCTGAAATGAATCTATATTCTCGCTCAAATAAATCTTTGTGGAGACCAGTACCCATGATCATACTGAAGAAGCTGACCAAAAAAACAATTTTAAATAATTAAAAATACAGCATCAAAACCACAGTATCCAAATACATACACATATTGAGCAAATACTACAGATGAATCCCTCTCCACTTCCCATTTAAAAAAGAAAAAAAAAAAGGATCGCTTGTCAGAGCTTGAGAAAGTGCAGTTTTATTTGACATTTCAATAAGTGGAACACAGCATTACAAATCCATCTAACTTTACTGAAACAATTATTGAAATTCGTACCTTCAGGCCATGTATGTTCCGTTCCCCAGGAGGCTTGCAGGCTGAAACAGTAATTGACTAAATTGTAGAACACATCAGGGCCATTTACAAATTTGCTCAAAATGAATCGTTTAAAAAGAAATGAGGGTGACACCAAAATTAGCAGAGAGAAATGATTGAAAAGTGGCTCCCAAGACCCAAAGTGGGAATTATGAACCAAGGTTTTAACTTGCAGGAGTGAGCATTTATAAATGCAAAGAGCTTTCTGACACCACCTCATATAAATTCCAATTTCTGCTTAAAACATATAAAAATCAAGTTAACTGAGCTAAAATGATTAGATTCCTTTCATAATTCAAATTTCTGCAATCTGTCCTCACTCTATTACATTGTGTATCAGCTATCACTTAAACTACGTTGAAAATAGCTAAGGTTTTCTTGGCAGGGGGGAGTGGGGTGAGAGAAGGATGTTTTAATGCCAAAAAGATTGCTTGAGATTCTAAGATGAAATATTGAAGTTTGAATATTAGTTTGCACAGCCATAGGCAGTCAAATGTATTAAAATACAAATATATAACTAATTTTATTACGTCTTGCAAATCTTAGCATCTGCTAATATTTAGTTCTAAAGATAAAGTAGTGCCAGGAAAAATAATGTTAACTTCCTGACACCATCTCAAGCTATAGATTAGTACTTTTTAAATTTAGCAAATGCTTCTTCATCAAATATTAAAAATACAAAAGCCTCCTGCCCATACTATAGACTGCTTCCATTTGAAAACTATAGAGCCCTAAAAATTGCATGTTAAGGAGCCATCAGTTTTGATTGATTATTTGGGGAAGAGTGAATTTGATTTTTTTTGCTCCTCTCTCAAATGTACATGTATTCTTCCTCTGTTTCTGATAAGAAATAAAGCTGTTTAGTAATAACATGATGTGGGTAATAATTACAAAGCACATCAGTTGCTTTCATTTTGTATATTTCAAATATATTCAAATTTATTATATTATTTTCCTAGAAAATATACCTAAATCTTAATAAAGGGTTTTTATTTGTCTTTTTAAAACACATTAAAATTAAGACTCCAGGCCAGGCACAGTGGCTCACACCTTTAATCCTAGCACTCTGGCAGGCTGAGGCGGGAGGATGGCTTAAGCTCAGGAGTTTGGGATCAGCCTGAGCAAATGCAAGACTCTGTCTCTACAAAAAATAGAAAAATTAGCTGGGTGTGGTGGCTCGCACCTGTAGGCCCAGCTACTTGGGAGGCTGAGGCAGGAGGATTGCTTCAGCCCAGGAATTTGAGATCGCAGTGAGCTATGATGATGCCACTGCACCCTCGCCAGGGCGAAAGGGTGAGACATTGTCTCTAATCATCATCATCATCATCATATCATCATCCAAATCTTCTTTTCTTAAAATGGAAATTAACTTGTTGAACAAAATAACAGCCACATGCATTTGATGCCTGGTCCTTGAGGGACTATCAACACTTCCTAAAACAACACTTTAAAATATATCCATAGAAGTAACCAGTGCACTCATAAACTTCACTTAAGGAAAGTAGCTAACCAAGGAATCAGAGACAAGCATAAACTCTTATCTCTAACCTTAACATCTGCCTCATTCCTCAATTGGCTTCTCAAATCTTTATAACTGGAAATCTAAACAGTATTCAAAAAACCCAGTAACTTCATATTTCCTAAAGTTATAAAGTCAGAAGGCATTATAAAGCTAGTACATTTTCATATTTATTACTTAACATATCTTTTAACAACAGAGAGGACTTAGCCATAGCTGGAAGTTACTATTCAAGGTAATGTGCTACTTTGAATGAAGAAAATGTATGTTATTAAAACAGAATCATTTTCTCCCATCCTTCCTACTTGTTCATTCTAAAGATTCTTCTTAACATGGGGCCTGACCAAGAAATCCAAGGTCTGAGGGCCTCTAACTAGGGAGGCCCAGGTACTAAATATGTCAAAACCCCAAGTGCATAAATTTGTATAATCTGGCCGGGTGTGGTGGCTCACACCTGTAATCTCGTAGCACTCTGAGAAGCTGAGGTGGGAGGATTGCTTGAGCTCAGGAGTTCGAGACCTGCCTGAGCAAGAATGAGACCCCATCTCTACTAAAAATAGAAAGAAATTATTTGGACAACAAAAATATATAGAAAAAATTAGCTGGGAATGATGGTGCATGCCTGTAGTCCCAGCTACTCGGGAGGCTGAGGCAGAAGGATCGCTTCATCCCAGGAGTTCAAGGTTGCTGTGAGCTAGGCTGACACCACCACACTCTTGCCCAGGCAACAGAGTAAGACTCTGTCTCCAAAAAAATAAATAAATAAATTTGTATAATCTCACTTATCTATATGATAAGATGTACATTCAATGTAGATAGGTAGCAAAAAGGAGAAGACCACAAAAAAAAAAAACTAGAAAGAATTGTACCACAGCATACAAAAAACCACAAAGATAGGAAGACTGATTCTTACACATTCTGAAATTTTAAAATTTGACTTGGAAAGACTATATTTAATAATTTATTGTAACCTAGTAGGTTTTATGCTAGGACTACATGTGATACTACCATCTCAAACATTTTCTTAAGTATCATCTCCTCATAATAAAATCTTCTCCCTGCCTGTACACCAAGCCCTCCAAACCACCCCATGCATATTTTACTAATATTTTAATTTATATGTTCTTCCACTTTAAGCACATTATAATTTAAGAGAAATTCTTACTCAAAGGGCTATTAACCACTTATAAGCTATGTGACTCTGAAGTTACTTAACCTCCCTGAACCTCAATATTCTCATCAGAGAAATGGAAGCAATAATACCTAATAGGCAGAACTGTTGGGATGATTAGAAATGATGACACATACAGCAATAGTAGTGCCTGAACTGAGCAGATGTCTAAAAATGGTTTTGTCATTATCGCAGAGGGGGCACAATGGTACAGACAGTGAGTATGACAGGGATTGTTCACGAAATGGAAGAAAACAGAGCTTGAAAAGATTACAAATGAAGAGAAGTAAATATTTTATTGAAAAGAAAAATGAAGACCCACAACAGTGGCACTATAATTCCCTAAGATACTGCACTAGGGTTTGCTACAATAGAGCTATAATGCTATCAAGTAGGGAAGAAATTAATGGAAATTTTCAGCTTGTAAAAAACTATTCCTTGCAGAAAAACAATTCTGAAACATGTCTAAATTCTCCAGTTATTGCAAACAGTAAAAAAAGATGTGCATCCTTGCTATTGGTCTAATACATGGAAATGGTAACATTTCTTTCTCTTTTTCTCTTTCTTTTTTTTCTTCCTGTTTTGGTATTTAGTCTTCAGATACAATATAATTGGATAAATCATAACCCTTGTTTTGGACTGTCATTGGTCCTAAATTGCCCAATTTTACTTATTTAGCACTTTAATAAGTTATTAATAAAGTAATAAGCACTTCCAATTCTGCTGCCCACATATATGCTAGAGGAGCAATATTACTCTTGAACCCGTATCTTGTGGGGTTGGCCAAGCCAGCTGCCTTTGGAGACTTTATTAGTGCAAGTACGAGCCTACTGGTTAATTGAGCCATTCAAACTTCAAAGTTACAGGTAATGAAAGTCTAGAATGTTTAATTGGAAAACTCATACCATGATTATTTGTACAGTATCAGTTAACGAAGGTAAGTTTAACTTTTAATTATTTCAATTAAGTTATTTCTAGAAGGGTTACTTAGAGAATTTCCTTATCTGTTCCATTAGTTAGAAAACATGGATTCCAAGTGGGGCAATGTATAATGGGTGAAAGACTTAATGGTTTATATAATTAACTGTTCTTTTTCACCATTATTCAAATTTTAAGGGAACATTTATACGCAATTGAACAATCATATCTACAAGGCTAGTACTGCCAAACCTACAAGGAAAAAAGAAAATTATTTGACCAGGTGATTCACCAAGACTTACTCTAATCAGCTCATATTTTTGAAGACTTAACAATAAAATTTCCATTTATCAGGATTTTCTGTTATTTAGAAAATAGCTCCTCAAAAAATGAAGCACTGAACATTTCACCAAAATTTCTTTCCCAAAACCCCACAGTAAATCTTAGCTTCTGTACTAGCTGAAAGCTTTCTCCTCAATAGCAGCTTTGGCTACCATCATGAGCCACAGTTTAAAAATATCCAGAATTAAAGTCATCCATTTGCCTTGGTTTAGAAACCATGTGGGCCCCCAAAGTGTTCTTTAAGCTAATGTAAGTATGTACTTCAAAAACAAAAAACAATCTAGTTAGTTTAATTTACTCTAGTAAATTAGATATTTTATCTGCCATAACTATAATATAGCTTGCAATCCCCATGATAATGAATACTTCTTTTGGTTTTTCAAATTAAAATCTAAACATCATGTTATGTGCATTTAAACCTTTGGAAAACATAACTGTTGATGAAACAGTTTACTGAAATAATCATTGTTGATTAGAATTTGCTCAACATTACCTCTTGGAAATATCTGCAGAGGCTCTATTAACTGTCCATTTACTTGCTGTTCCATTACTGTGGAATAATACTGCAAAGAGATTATAGAAATAGATTACTCAGTAATGTATGAATACTGGAATAGACATTCATGGGTTGTTTAATTCATAGTACTTTTGTAAATTGCTGGTATACACATATCAGCCTTGAGAATACTTTCCCTGTATTTGCACATTAAAATGACTACAGTGAATATTCAGGATTAAAATTCCAGTATAGTGTTACCCTTCACACTGCCAATTATCTTTAAAAGTGTTGATTAAGACTTCATATGAGTTTTTGATTTAAGAAATTTTTTAAATAAGTATTTAAAATGACACATAAAACATTTTAGTAGAAATTTCTCAAATTGCCTCTTGTTCTTTTCCCCTGAATTTTGCAAAGCAAAGTGAAGAAGCTTCACAATTGTTTTGGACCTACATACTAGTTAATCAAACATTATTCACATTTGTCTATAAAATATACAAATAATGGAAATCTAAATCAGAGAGACTGTGGAACCAGGAAACAAGATATGACCCATCCAAAGATGACAGGATTAATATGATAAAAAGGTAACCTAGTTTCAAGCAAACATACCTTTTATGTTTTAGCCTTATAAACACTTTAGTACAGATCAAATTTCACTGTAAAATTCTGGGCACAAAAAATAAAGTTCTAAATGAAAAAGCTTTCACACTCTTTCAAGAACACAAATTACTCCATAGGTTATACTGTGGTCTGATTCCCATGTTCCTTAATATGCTAACCGGTAAGTATATGCCTAACTTGGAGATGGCTTGTGCACTCTCACTTCTTATAACATTTAACACAACAAACTGATGTTCTTGGTGGAAAAATACGATGAAAAGTGCTGACTCTGTATTTTGAGGGGCTATCAAAAAGCAGAACTCCCCTTTCATCCTTACTGTTTCTATATTAAAAACATATGCATTTTATTTAACCACCACATTTTCAGGAAATTCTTCCTTGATTATTATTATTTGCTGACATTCTAAAAAAGTTTTTTTAGAAGACAACACATACATCTTCCCTATTGCTTTTATGTACATTATAATTATTATAAGACCAAAGCTTTTATTCCCCAATAAAGGGGAGCTGTAAAATTCTATTATATATCATCTTGCAAATCGCAAGTTAACAAGTCTAAGGCTCTTTGTCCTAATAACAAATAAAGTGAAAATGGACTTTTGATAGCTATGGAGGGACGTAAGTGTACCCTGCTCTCCAAAGGCTCTCAAATTGTAAAGGAAAGTGATCCTCTCCTTCTCTAGACCTAAAACTGTATATACATGCAGCATAAACATGTGCAACACACTCTCTGGAATACATACTAAGGCAAATGTCTTTCAGGAGATTCTGTTCCTTAAAACCACAGAAATACAGCACTCGCCATTACTCAAACAGTGATGACAAGTAAATGAAATATCAATCATGTAGGCTGTCAACCTTTTGGGACAGCAATAACTGTTAACAAGTAGTCTGGAAAAATTGTCCGAAAATGACTTGTCCTCAGCACACAAGTATTTGAGGTTTCCATGGAAAATTAAGATGCCAGTGGCTATTTGGAACATTGCTCAGGTATTCTCTTTAATGGGAAATTTGCCGGTTATTGATCCACAGCATGTACCCCCTTGCTTCCGAGAGCCTGCAAGCAACTTTCCAATCAGTGGCTGTCAAAAAAATTACTGCCTTTTTGTACTGATACAAGACAACAGCAATGGTGGTGTTCTCCTATAGTTAATGCTTTTCTTTAATTAACTGCTATGTACAATAGGTTAGTAATTTCAGTTACTACTTCACCATGGTCCTAGAAATCAAGACAAATAAAATATTTTTATGTTTTACCTAACAAATTAATTATAGAGTTGTCTAAAACTGGTGCTTGGGGTCAAGTTTGAAAACAAATAACCTCAAATGTAAAGGGTCAGAACAGGTGCAATGCATTTTTTCCCCACTATAAAACCTTGCATGCATGAAATTGACCTGTTTTCCAGTTTTATTTATTTATCTCACAAAATAAATAAAAAGTCTCCCTTTCATTTTAGGTTTGTGCCAAATCAACTGGCAAACTATATATACCTTTATAGTCATTGAGAGAATTTTTAAGCAATCCATAAACATCTCTTTGTACTATGATTAATGCAGTCACAGTAATGATACCAAGCATGCCACTTACCAGTGTCTCTAAAACAAGTAATTAGGTTTTGTTTTTCATTTTTGACATTTCCTCCAAATCCAAGTATATTTATTTTCTCTTGCTGAAATAGTGGGTTTGATCTGTGTTTGTATTAAAGAGGAATCTTGTGTTCCACATAGCAAAGTAATTCACCATCAAGAACAAGGTGATAAACTCACAGTGTGGGCCCACTCTACACAACTGACCCTTGAGTCAGAGTGCTCAGACCTAGATGTCTCATCACTAGCCATCTCCTAGCACCTGACCTCAGTGAGGAAAGGCTCGCTGGGCCTCACTTTACTCATTTGTAAAATGAAGATAGGATCCACCAGAGGACAGCTATGAGACTCACATTAGAAAACAGATAAGACAGCAATTAATAAACTGCAAAGCAAATTGTTTTTAGACTTCTTTTTAAGGGAAAGATATAACTTTATTTCTTCAAAATAGAGAGCTATTTCAACACCACTTATTAAATCTCATAACCCTACTGCTTTTAATTGCTAGCTTCATTACAAAGTAAATTATTTTATATTTTTTAGGAAGAATAACATGGGGTTTTAAATGAGATTGGGGAAGGGCTATCTAATTATACTGGGCAAACACACCTTTGGTTTACCGCATGTAGGTAATTTACCACAGCGTTATTTGTGCCTGGCAGTTCAAAAATTTTCCATCAACAGGTACATTAGTCTGAAAATATACAGATTCATCCAGATATGAGGTATCTATGCTCCATGTATACAAACATTTTGTTACAAATAAGAATTATCTAAATTTGAATGTTATCATAGCTTTTAGATCTTATGCCTACTATAGCAGTATTTTACTAGTAATTAAAGCTGGTCAATCTACAAAAAAGGAAGAGACATATTCAAGCTTGTTATTTATTAACCCCAGAAAATGCAGCTATAAAAATCACCTATAAATGTAATCATTAATATATTGTTTACAGTTGTTTGGTATAAGAGTCTGAAAAGAAAAAAGATTGCACATGCTCAGCCCACTAAAATGATGGTTTTTATTCTTTTCAGTAAAAATCATATTGGTTTTCCTCTTGAGTTCCTTTATGTTCAGTTTAGTGTTTTTTTTTTTTTTATTTTAGGGTATTATGAGGGTACAAACATTATGGTTACACTTTATGTCTTTGCCTCACC
>CAUYSK010104774.1:0-66119 GCA_963575035.1 Avahi laniger
TCCCCACGCCACTGCCTAGGAAAGAAATCCCAGAGACGGCCGGGGACTGGTTTAAGGTCACGATGCCTGCGACAAAGTGGAGACTAGATTTCAGACCTCCTGGTTTTTGGGGTCACATCATCTCCCCACCAGGTGCACAACAGCCGTGAGACAGTGTGGCTTACTAACGCGACTTTCCAGTGGGAGCAGCGAACCCTCTGTTTACCTGCCACACCTGTCAGCCAGCAGGCTGACTATCAGCGAGCCCAGCAAGCCGCCCAGAGGAAACATGGACACGGTGCAAGACCACAGTAGCAGCATGACCCTCTCGTCCATGAAGGTGGCGTGTCGCTCGAAGTAGGTTTCGTTGTAGAATGACTTCAAGACCTGGAAAACATTTCCCCACCCACAGCAAAGAATACTGTGCAACTCATGAGAAACGGTGACATGTGTGCTCTCCGTGGCCACTTGCCATTGTGCAGAGGGATATTTCTGCCAGTACCTCTGGGACACGATCGAATCCGTTAATTTCCTGCTGTTACCTGAGAGTAAACAAATCTACTGGGTGATGGGTTGAGCTGTCAAATCTCACTGCACAAAAAAAATTGCTAAAAAATTCACTGTTAGAAAATTCACTTTTTAGAGCCTTGCTCTGCCAGAGGTAACATAGGAAATATTCTTACTAATTGTATGACTTTAGGCAAGTTATACGACCTCTGAAGCCTTAATTTCCTCATCAGTTATAGAACTATATTGCATAGGGAATTTGTGAGCATTAACTGTGATAAAGTGGCGGTAAATTCCTTGACTCAGAAAAGATGTTCCATCAATGGTAATAATTATGAGAACACTAATTTATGTATATATGCAATATACACATATGAGTATGTATACATGTTAATACATGTATATAAATATATTAGTATGTGCCATGGGCAAAACTGCAGTACCTCCTATAAAGCAGTAGCTATAAGTTAATGACATTGATTTTTAAAAATACTTAAAAATACAGCAGGACTCACGCACCTACATTAATGACCACTCCACCTGCCCTGCCTGGAGGCTGGGTCCCAACCCCTCTGCCCCTTCACATCCTCCCTGTTGTCCCCATCTGTCCTGCATCCCTGGCCTTTCCCTGTCTGCTGCTCTCTTCCCATGAGTGCACAATCTGGCTCCTGCCTTAAAAGACCTAATGTGACCCCCTTATCTCCCTCCAGTAAGCATCATTCTTTTTTTTTTTTTTTGAGACAGGGTCTTACTGTGTTGCCCAGGCTGGAGTGCAGTGGTATGATCATAGCTCACTGCAACCTCGAACTCTTGGGCTCAAGTGACCCTCCTGCCTTAGCCTCCCGAGTAGCTGGGACTACAGCACTCCACTAAGCCTGGATAATTTTAAAATTTTTTTGTAGCGCCAGGGGTCTCACTATTGTTCAGGCTAGTCTCAAACTCCTGGCCTCAAGCAATCCTCCTGCCTCAGCCTCCCATGTCTGGGAGGGAGGCCTAAGCGTCGTTTGTCTCTCCATGCAGTGGAATTCCTTGGAAAGGCTGCCTTTTCATCTGTGCTCCTCCCTCCTGTCCTCTCTTGAATCCCCTCCAGTTGAGCTTTTGTCCCCAGTTCTCTCCTCAGCTGACCTTGTCAGGGTCACTCACAACCTGCACAAGGTCAAAGCCATGGTCAGTCCTCGGTCCCCGCCTGGACTCATCAGCACAGCTACCTGCCCCTCACCACTTTTTAGTAGGCTGTGGATGCTCCGCCCTCAGGCCCCCCAACCTGCCACAGGCCTCTTCTCTTTCCCTTTGCTCCCCAGCCCCAATCTCAATCCCTAAACCCACAGAGTTCAACCTTTGACCCCATTCTCTTTGTCATCTATGAGGGGCCTTCACAGGGTGAGAGCAGTGGGGCTGAGGACCAAAGATGCTGGGCAGGGACTCGAGGTCCCCTCAGGGTCCCAATGTGCCAGGAAAGGAAGACAGTCCTAGGAGCAGCACCTCCAAGTCACGCCCTGGTCCCCAGAGACGGGCAACAAGGAGGCCAGGGAAAGACAGTGGCCTCCACAGAGGAAGATGGCAGCCACCTCCCACCCCGTGGGCCCTGCCCAGCTGCCCACCCACCTGCCTTGTGCCCACCTTGTGTGGCGTGTTGACCACCGCGATGTTGTAGCCATACTGGAAGGCCGAGCCGAAGGCCGCGCTCAGGGTGGCCAGCACCAGCGTGGGCTGGAGCCGCTGCAGGAGACGAGGGCCAAGGTCGGCACATGTGGGGCCCACCGTGGCCTGGAAGTGGGTGGGCAGCCCTGGCCGCGTCCAGGGAAGGAGGAAGAGGAGGCAGCTGGGTGGGGAAGGAGGCCCGACGGGGGCGCTGCCGGGGGTCTGAGGCATCTGAGACATGGACAGCATCGTCTCCTCTGTCTCCTTGAGGGTTATCTGAGCACCTCCGTGTGCCTGACCCTGCGCTGGGCCCTGGAGGGAGGTGGCGTATGGCGCGGGGGGGTGCTTTACGGGACATGCCCAGCAGGATGCTGCCCTTGGGAAGCTGACTTTCTAGCGAGGGGAGGCCAAAACCAGAAAAGACAAATATGATGATTCCAAACACTGAGATGCCGTGAGGAAATGAAACAGGGTGACGGCTGGGGCCGAAGCCAGTGGGGGAGAGGGGCTGTGTTCAGTAGTGGGTAGGGGGGCCTCTCGGAGAAGGTGCCCTGGAGCTCAGCCCCAGGTGGGGAGATGAGCAGCCATGTGGGCGTCTGCGGGGAGAGCATTCTAGACGGGGAGCAATGTGCAGGGCCCCGCCTGCCTTTGGGTCTAGAAAAACAAGGCTGAGCTTGGGGTCAGGGGCTTTCATGGCTACCATGACACCCCTCTGGGCAGCTCAGAGGGAGCTGAGCCCAAGGGCCACAGTGTGAGGAGGGGCTGGGTGGGCTCTGTGGCCACCTCCCACCGTAGAGAAACCAGCCGGTGCACAGCCACAGCCCTGGACCACCACTCCACCCTCTCCCTGCACGCCCCACGCCATCAGCCGCCGACTGCCCACAGCCCTAAGCCTGGCGCTCCCTGTCCCAGCCAGACAGAGAAGGGTTCGGGCGTCGTTCAGAGGCTGACAACCTGGGCCTTGAAGTGGGGGACGCTGGGGGAAGGCAGAGGGGATGCGTTTGCAGTGCCATCCAGCCTCCCACGCCCACTAAGCCGTGGGGTTTGGGGATAGCTTCCCTGCACTGCTCTCCCAGGGCACACTGCCCCCTCCTTGCTAGAAGCATCTCTGGGGCCTTCACCTCCCTCCACAGGTCCCCATACCAGGAGGGAAAGGGACAGGGACAGTGACAGTTTCCTAGACTTGGCACTTACCACCTCCCTGGGTGGGGTGGGCAGAGGGGTTCCGGCCTCTTTGTTCTCCATCCTTGCTCAGGTGGGAGAACAGGTGCGCTCTACCCGCCAAGTGACGCCTTAGTCCTGCCGTGGGCTGGCCACCTGCAGGACCTGCTATTTCTCCCCTGAGCCCTCCTGGCTTTATGACCCTTCTGCCCTCTGGACTTGCCAATGTTTCCCAGAAGCGAATCTCCTTGAACATGCTGATAAGAAACAGGTTGGTGTTTCACCAGTGCGCAAGTCACACACAGCGTGGATTTCGTCTTTGCCTCCGCCAAGCCCCACACCAGAAGCTCCCCAGTTGCAGCAAGGAGAGAAAAAACATCGTCTGACGTGGGTCCCTAGAGATCAGGAGTTTGGGGAACCAAGTCGGGCCGTGGCCTGGATCTGCTCTGCCATCTCTCTATATGCGCCTCCCACGCATTGGGACGAATTGTCCATTTGGGAGGAAAGAGAAAACTAGATGCTTTCAAAGAAACACAATTTTATTATTTCTAATTGCACTTAATAGTATTAAATAAGTCCATAAAATATTGGAGAAAGGTGCTAATTTCAGAATCATCTCTACAAGCATTAAAAAAGAAGGGAGTGAGTGAATAAATTACAAGTGAACTGATTGGAACAGGAGGCTGCTGTGTCAAAGGATCCCCATGAAAATCACGTAGGAACCTGGAAACATTACGTGTCTTTCATTGACGTGGACTTTGTGTGGAGTGACCGAGGCAGAGCACACACCCAGTGCCACGGATGGTGGCCGGAGGGCCATCGCAGGGCGGGGAGGACGTGAGGCTCTTATTTCTCCTGCGCGCCCTGACGTCTCGGGCGCTCTCTGAGCGGGTCCGTGTACTGCCCCACTTCCTCCCGAGTCCTCCGCAGCAAGGTCATTAGCACTGTTCCCACTAACCCCCATCTAGGCTTTTCGTAGCGCTTCTCGAAATTCTTCCGGCCTCTTCCCATTGCCCAGTGCTCACGCCATTGCTCTATTTAGAGGTATTTATTTAGGTGTTTCAGCGGCACCCACCCCAGTACCCAGCAGCAAAATCTCAATCAGTTTTCTGTTTCTGCTGTAACAAATTATCACAAACTTAGTGACTTAAAACAACACAATTTATTCTCTCAAGGTATTGCAGGTCATAAGTCTGACACGGTCTCCCTGAGCTAAAATCAAGGTGTTGGGGCAGGGTGCGGTGGCTCACGCCTGTAATCCTAGTACTCTCGGAGGCCGAGGTGGGAGGATCACTTGAGGTCAGGAGTTCGAGGCCAGCCTGAGCAAGAGCAAGACCCCTGTCACTCCTAAACATAGAAAAATTAGCAGGGCGTGGTGGCGCGTGCCTGTAGTCCCAGCTGCTCAGGAGGCTGAGGCAGGAGGATGGCTTGAGCCTGGGAGTTTGAGGTTGCAGCGAGCTAGGCTGATGCCACAGCACTCCAGCCAAGGTGACAGAGCAAGACTTTGTCTCAACAACAACAAATGAGAGGTGTCGGCAGGCTGTGTCCGGTTCTGGAGGCTCTGGGGAGAGAATCCGTTTCTTGCCTTTTCCAGCGTCCAGAGGCGCCTGAGTTTCTTGGCTCACGGCCAGGGCGCGTCTTCAAAGCCAGCAGCAGCAGACCGGGTCTTTCTCATGCTGCCCCTGCCCCGGCTCTCTGCCCTGTGATAACACTGGGCCCCTGGATAATCCGGATAATCTCCCCCAGGGCCAGCTCGTCAGCAAGCTGGACTCCATCTGCACATTCCCCTCTCCGCGGCCGCGTGACTCCGCGTTTTCACAGGTTCTGGGAATGAGGTCGGGGACGCACTGGGGACATCATTGTTCTACCAACCACAATTGTCTTCCAGTTTGTTTCTAAAGACACCGAATGCCAGTCCAGCAGATCTTTCAGCTTTATCAGCCAGTTCTTTATTCTTCCACATGCTTTCTGTGCAGCGCGGCGCAGTGCTCAGGCTGTTCTAATAACACTGTCACGCTCAGTGAGTCTCCTCCTTTCTCTGAGTCCGCCACTGCCGCGCAGTCAAGCTCGTGGTGAAACCCAGCTCCTTCCCGCTGATCCTTCTGCTTAGAACACTCTTCCCTCTGGTCTCAGGTCAAATGTCACCTCCTTGGGAAGGACCTGCCTAGGACCACCCTTTCTAAAGCCACCCTCCCGTCTGGCCCGGCACTCTCTAACACTGTCCCTGACATTTATCTGAAATGATCTTAAGTATTGGTTTACTTGTCTTTTTGACCATTAGATCCACTACCTGGCACACAGTAGGTGCTCAATAAATATTTGTTGAATAGACACATTTCCTTAATTCATGATGCTCCCTCCTCCGCTGCCCTCCAGAACACCTTGTTAGACCCGGTTCCCCTCGGCCCCAGGAACAGAGAGGCGGAGTCACCGAGGCTGCAAATGGCAAGGAGTTTATTGGCTAGCTCGAGCTAGGGTCCAAGTCCCAGAGCACCAACGCAGTGTCCTCCCTATGAACCAGGACCCCGCCCTGGGGTAAAAGTGAAGCTTTTATACTTTCTTTTGCACACGACACACCGGTAGCACACGACACGCAGGTTCCACACAACACGCTGGGCACACCATCCCTTCTCTCTCCTTAGTCCATTGGTTCCTTTGAAAGTGGCGGATTGTTTTGACTCCTGCTTGGTTGGCTCCAAGCCTCGGGATTTTCAATTTTCCCGCCGGTGCCAGTTTTGGTCCACGTTTCGGTTTTGGGGGAAATTGAAACTTAGGCCTATTTCAGGAAATTCAGCTTGTCATGGAGTCACTCCTGCTCTCACTCCTGTATTTAACAAACAACTAAAAGCAAGCACGGTTACAGAAGCAAATGGCATTAGATACAATCAAAGAGAACACATTTTTTTGATCTCAAACAATTTGTTCCACACAAAACAAAGTACATTCTCCTGCTATCAATTCCTATCTTTCAACCTTCCCTCCATTTCTGTGCAAATCCCACCCATTCCTGAACGCTCCGCTCACAGTGGACCTTTCCTTGAAGACCATTCCGGTTCTCATTCGGTCATTCAACATGTGGCAAGTGCCGACAAGGGCCCGGCTCTCTGCCAGGCGCTGGAGCTGCTCAGATGATTACGATGTTCGCAGCAAACCCCCAGACTGGACACAATGTTTGGTCAACCCTTATTGCCCTGTGGTTTCTGTTTGCATGTGGCATTTTTTTTTTAAATGTACAAAGAGTCGATGTCATTGGGCAGATCTCTTGGCTATCCGCTCGAGGAACAGCGGTTAGTGCGACTTGATGAAGCCTATGTCCCCGTGTACTGGCCGCGACACCGGCAGCACACGTGGAGGCCGTATTTCCAGATCAGATCATGCCAGGTGTGAGCAGACCTGGTGCTGGGGCTTGAACGTGTCCCCCAAAGTTCGTGTGCCGGAAAGTCAGTCCCCCTGTGACAGTGCTGAGAGATTGAGCCTTTAAGAGGTGATTGGGTCACAGGGCTCTGCCCTCTTGAGAGGATTAATGCTGTCATTGCAGGAGTGGGGCCACTGTCTTGAGAGAGGGGTCCTTACAAAGGATGGGTCTGGCCCCTCTCCCACTGTCTCGCCCGTGTAGCGCCCTCTGCCCTGTTGGGAGGCAGCAGGACGGCCCTCGCCAGACACGGCCCCTCGAGCTGGGACTTCCCTGCCTCCAGCTCTGTGAGCCGAATCAACTTCCGTCGCGTGTCAACGACCCAGGCTGCGGCGCTCTGTGACGGCAGCACGAAAGGGACTGAGACACCCGGCAAGAGCAGGAACCCTGGCCACATTGTCACACGCGGCTCTGGTGACCCGCTCTACTTTCAGGGGTGCAGTGTACAGAGCAGCCACCCTCCTCTCGTAGATAGGGAGGGGAGACATTGACGGTGGGGAATGTGTAGCTGAGAGAATGGTCTGGAAAAGAGGCAAAAAGATTTCGTGTCTCTTTGAAACATTCTCCAGTCCTTTTTGAGAACTAAAACCTGCATCCCAGCCTCAGGCCCGGGGTCGGGAGGGGCAGGGGAATGTCTCGTTCTTTGTGCTACAGGAGAGGGCGCAGCCCAGACCTGGCGAGGGAGGTGCTGGGTGGAGGTCACAGGATTGTCTTCAGTGAGATGGGACCGAGAGGGGACACGGGACGATTGGCATCATTAACTGTACTTGAACAGCAATTGTCCGAAGCTGAGAACCCTCCCCTTAAAAGCTCGGAATTTCTGCTTGTATGACGATGGTATTTCAGACAAGAGTCTCCATCCTTCTCATTGGCTGGCAAATTAATAAAACTTTTCTTTTCTTCTCTTCAAACCATTCGTTCTCATTTTTCTGATGCGGACTCAAGGACAAGTGCTGAACTTTCGGTGGTCACACAAGGACGCAAAAGGCATATGCGGCTTTTTTCTCCCTGGCTACGCTGCAAATTTCCGAAGACAGAGCTGCCGTGATGTATCACTTCCGAGCTCCAGGGCAAGGCAGAATGTGGGATGACAAGCACTCAACCCACTGGCTGAGGACTAGTAGGAGAGGAAAAGAGGAAAGGTTCAAGGGTAAAAACCGAATCTCACCTATTTTTACACGAAAGTCATGCAAATGCGGGTGTCAGGACACCAGCTTCCTGCTTCCTCATTCTTCCTCGGGAACTCAGGGACAGCCTTGGAGAAAGCAGACGGGAGGAGACAAGACAGTCTCACGAACGTTCCAGATTAGAACGTCAGGTCTCCGTCCCTTCCATAACGAAAACAGCTGACGCACTTGCCAGCCCAGCTCCTGATGTCTCTGTCCCTGTGGGTTGAGCAACACTAGGATGCAGGCAATGGAGTGAGGTTTTCACAAAGAAAAATCTGGTCAGTTTAAAGGACTGAAACGTATTCTGCAATTACATCCTTCCTAGATAGGAAAACGCTCTTTCTTTTTCAATGTCTTTTTCTCATTTTGATCGTTAATGGGAGTCAATTTGCTTTTAATGTTTTTATTTGCAAAATAAAAAGTAGGCAGCCCTAGGTTAGTTCACCACATTTCTGTCTGTGAAATCCAAAAGTGTGGAAACCGCGGTCAAACCTACCTTTCGACTGCCTGATTTGGGTTATGAGCATGTCACCTCAGGGCTGGCACGTTCTCCCCAGTTCTGCTCTTTCCTGCTCTGCTGTGACCATTTAAAATCCTCCCAGCTGAGACTCTTCATTCAAAAACCGTTTAATGAGCCGCTACTATGTGCTGGCAGCTGTTCTAGGCGCCGTGGATACAGCAGTGAGCCCCAGGTCTGTAACCCTGCTCAGCCCCATCCCTATCCCCGGCCAACGCCCTGACCTTGAGTCCCACCTCCTGACATCGTCCAGTTCTCCCAAAGTGTCATTTCTCCTCCGCCTTTGCTTATTTTTGCAGCCTGCCTGGCCCCCGATGGTCTCCAAACTTTTTCAATCGTGCCTTCTCATCCGTCAGAGAATTTTGACTGCAAACCTCCATTACACGTACTTTTTTAATATGTAACACGCATGTACATGTTCCGTAAGTGACAAACACCGGCTCAAACAGGAAACGCACTGGGAGGGAGTGAATGCTAAACAACTGGAGCTTCTAATCCATCTCCCTGCCTCACCCGCGTCCTCGCCCCAAGAGTCCGCCCTGCCTCGCCCCTCACACTGCTCTTCCTGGGGCCACCGAGTCATTGAGCCCAAGGGGTGCTCCTTTCTGGTCCCAGCAAATCATAGGGCTGGCGGCTCCGTCCTCTCCACCAGCCTCCCTGGGCTCCTTGTTGGATGGTGCGCCACCTCCCACCTGTCCTCCTCCCGGTCCGTCTGCAGACGTGGGGCTTTGACCTCGGCTCGGATGTCTGCGAAGGATCTGATTTTCTTGCTTCCTCCTGGGCTCCCCCAGAGTCTTCTCCAGGGAAGCTGGAGTGACTCTTTAAATTGCAGACCAGATCAGGACACTCTGGCTTAAATCAGCCAGTGGCTTTCCATCACACTCGCAGCAGAATCCTCCATGGCCAGGCCCTGCTAAGTGTCGGAACAGCACCGCCCTCCTCCATCACCTCCCTTTCTGCTCCAGCCACTTGCCTCCTGTCACCCCCTGAACCGTGGCCAGCCCTCCCCCGCCCAAGACATTGCATCTGCTGTCCCTCCACCGCCTCTGGGGTGGCTTCTGCCCTCCATTCAGGCAGTTCCCCCACCTGCCACCCGAGGCTAATCTAGTTTTCTTCACCATGGCTCTCAGGAGACATGGTTTTCTTCACTGCTGCAGCCTGGAGCAGTGCCTGGCACACGGAAGTGCTAACGAATTTATGGTTTCCCTGCAAACTACGTCCTTGCTCTCCTGAGCTCCAGAGTCACACCCCAACCTCCTTGTGGACATCTTTTGCGTGTCCCATGAGCTCCGCCATCTCAACATGCCCAAAAATTATACGAACTTTTCCCAAAACCTGCCACCCAGCTCCCCAAACCACTGCCCATGCGCCCACGTTAGAACCTGGCAGGGTCCCCGAATCCTGCTGAGTCACTCTCGGAGTGCCCCTCACGTTTGGTCCCAACCACCGCTGGCTTTACTGGGCCCTCACTGTTTCTTACCGACGGTCTCCCTGCCAGGCCCCGCCTCCACGCCACCGCCAGGCACTCCCCGAACAGCAGGACTATCTTGACGATCAAGTCCAATTCAGCTTGGCCCACGAGGACCTGCAGGATCTAGATAGCACCCCACCTTTCTGACTTCACTTTCAGACCAAACTGCTTGGAGCACCCCCAAAGCTCTCCTCATCTCTGTGCTCTCAGCCAGAACATTCATGCTTCACCCTCCTCCTGCACCTCCTCCAACTGGGAAAATCTTGTCTTTCTGAATTCCTTGCCTCCCTTCTGTATTCCCATGCCTCTCTCCTCCTGCTGCATTTTACTATCCAGGTATAGATGCTTATCTATAAACATTTCTATATGTAGCCCTCTGAATCTACATTCAGCTGCATGAGTTCATACCAAAGTCTCCAAGTCTAATCTGTTACCACATGGGTCATTCTAGACTCCTTCTCGTTGCTTGTATGTAATCTCCCACTGCAACAGGGAGGTGGCTCCCACCGTCTGCCACCCACCTACTCGACTGTTCAGTCCCAGGATGCCTGCACATGGTCTCTCACCACGTCTCACTTGCGGGTTTATTTGTCTTCAGTTTAATGTGCATTCCCAGGCACTTATACATACCTAAGAGCACTTAATACATGCCAATGATCTCAACACTATAAACGTATAAAGTCATTTAATTCTCACAACAGCCATATGAGACATTTATTATTAGGTCCATTTAATAGAAAACTGAGGTACAGAAAAGCTAAGTAACTTGCCCAAGTATTATGTGGCAGAACCAAGGTTTGAACCCTGGGGTAGATACCCAGAATCATCAACTCCACAGCGCCCCCATGTTAGAGATGCTGCAGTCCCTTGACTTCTGATATTCTGACCTGGCAGCTTCTCAGCGGCCACATCTCTGGCTGTTTCTGTGTCCCTTCCACGTGGCAGAACCATCAAGGACGGTTCAACTGCAGTGTTATGCCATTTACTTCCTCTGGGCCTGCGATAACTGCTCTTGAGAGTTATTTAACTTGTTGCTGGTGGAATCCCCATTCTACATCCACAAAAGGTGCTCCCAAGTACCTATGCTGTCCTGCCCAGTCCCCGGCTTCTGCCTCCCAACTCTAGGAGACGTCACTTCCTGCCACAAGCCATTGGGTACTTTCAAGGTTTTCTCTATATTTTTGTACACATCCTCTTCTCTCTCACACACACACTCCTTTATTTACATCTCTAAGAAAAGCCTCCAGCTCTGCCATATTTGTGGTGAGGGGGGCACCCGCTCCTTCTCCTCCCCCCATCCCTGAGTCTCACCTTCAGGACCCTCAATACTCACCACACACCTGAGGACATACAGAGGCTTCCCCAATCTTAAACTCAGAAACTCACAGCTTTGCCACCACCTCATCTCTCACTCTACCTCTCTGGCAGTGGATACGTCTGAGAGTCCCACCAGGCCGGGCCCCTACCAGGCACTGGGGTTCAGGGTCAAGGGCCAGGGCCCAGCCCCCAAGGAGCTGGCACCCAGTGCAGTCAGACGCCTGCAGGAGCAGGGACCCACCTGCCTTCCACCTGCTCCAGGAAAGCACACCTGAGTGAAAAGTGATCAGCTTTCTTTTATTGGCTGTACAGAAGCAATTCCATTTCCCACTGACAATATACTTTAGAATAGTTCCAACTCAGTTAATATCTCCACAGGGACCTGCTCCCCAGATTTCTAGATGTCATTATTTCTGACCTCGAACTTGCTAAAACAGTTGTTTCCGCAGGATGTGATAAGAGGATGAATTTGGCTCTAAACAAATGCCTGTGGCCCCAGAAGGGGGCCTCAGAGAAGAGTTAATTTCTCTGGCAAAATTTAATCCTATTTTTGTCATAAAAGCTGTATTATCGGGAGCCACACAACAGCTAACCCAGCCAGGCGGCGCAAGAGCCGTTTGCCTGACTTGGGTGCGTGTCAGGCTAGTCAGGAACGAGTAGGCCTGGCTTCCAGAACACCACGGATGCCCCGGACAGTCCCCACGGGGGCGGCGGCCGGGGCTGAGGCTTGCGGTCCACGCCAGACGTGGCTTATTTCTGGACGTTCGCAGACAACTAGAAGTCAGAAGAAAAGGCCAAAGAGGGAAGCCCCGCGTGGACTCGTTACACAGGCTGCTTCTCCCCTGAGTTACTGCTCCGATCTGACGGGCGGAAGGTTCTTCAGTTCCTCCTGTTCATGGTGGACATCTGACACCTTGTTCATCTTGATGAAAATGCGGTTGATCTCTATAAAGGTCTTGCCCTTGGTCTCCGGGACGATCATGAAAGTGTAGACGGTGGTGAGCAGGCAGATCACCGCGAAGACGATGAAGCTGTACGAGCCCAGCCCCTCCTGCGGGAAGAGGTGGGCGGGGGGACGGGGCTTGGTGACCGGTCCTTGCTCTACCGACCTGGGGCTGTGAATCTGGGACCTGGGTCCCACTCACCTGGATGAATGGGAAGATCAAGCCCACCACAAAGTTGGAGAGCCAGTGGACGCTGCCGCCCACCATGAAGGCGGATGGCCGGGAGGACTGCAGGAAGATCTCGGTGATGAGCAGCGCGGGGATCGGGCCTGGGGAGGGTGGTGTGGGCAGCGATCAGAGTGTGCAATGACGGCGGCACCACAGATGACACCCCTCACGGCCCTGGACGTGGCCAGTGACCCCCTGCGGAGCCCACTCTGCCAGGGCACAGGTCATGTGTTCCCTTCGCTGTTTTCCCCTAATTGTGCTCCACCCAGCCTCCTCCCCAGGAGGGGAGAGAAGCCAGTTCGGGGCTGCACTGGGGCTCCCTGGGGCCTCTCGCAGGAGCTTAGCCTGCAGCTGTGGGGACTGACGGTGCGGGGAGGGGCAGCTTTGGCAGCCTTGGTACGTACTGGGCCCGAGGGCGTGTCCTATGACATAGGCGATGACGCAGACGATGCTGATGTAAGGCATCCAGGATATCGTGTCCTGGGGGAGGAAACGGTTGATTCACACCTGGCCCAGCGAGGATGAGCTGGGGCGGGACCTCAGGAACCTCGGCCCTCAGGGGCAGCCGACCTGTCCTGTTTGGGGGAGGATGGTGCCTGGCCCCTCCTCAGCAGTGCTACCTTCACCAGCCACGGGAAATCTGCGGAAAGTGGGCCCTGGGCCATTGGCGGGTGCACACTTAGTCCCCAGACATCTGACTGGTGGTATTTGCTATAACGAACCCATTCTGATTCCTCTTTCTTTAACAGGGCGGGAGCAGCGCCGGGCCTTGCGGGCAGCCCCCTCACCTGCAGCGACAGCGCCAGCGTCAGCACGCAGCAGGCCAAGAAGCACACGGAGAAGCCCAGGAGCAGCAGCAGCCTCCTGCCCAGCAGCTCCACCACGAACACCTGCGGGGACACCTGCTCAGGGGAAGCCCCTCGTCCTTCTGACAGGGCTGCGGAGAAGAGAGTCAGGGGGGCCACACGCACCTGCCAGAACGTGCCCCTGGTGGCCAGCGGGGCATCTGGCTGTGTCTCTGGGCCCAGCGGCCCACACCTGAATGACACCCCACCCCTAGGGTCTCCTAACGCCTTCAGCCCCAAATCTTAGGGTCCCCACAACACCCTGGAAGCCACACACCGGATGCATTTAAGAGTCCAGCCCGCGGGGGCCTGGTTCCATCCAGGGTGGCCAAGCCTCACTCCAGGTCCTACCCGGGCTCTGCGCCCATTGCCGGGGCCTCAGACACTTTTGTCACACTGTGGCCCCCAGCTCGGGTAGCTCGGGCCCTGCATAGCTAGGCAGCCCCAGATGTGAGCTGCTGGAGCAGAGTCACCTTGCTGGATGGGAACATCTGAAGTGGGGGCCACAGGTGGCCCTACAGGAGAGCTCAGAGGCAGGGGCGTGGGCCCTTCCATCTGGCTCCTTCCTTGGTTCAACCCTCACCACGGTCGAGATGTCCCTCCATCCTTGATGGCCGACAGGCCCTTAGCTCCCCGGGACACTCACAGCGCAGAAGGTCATCACCACGTTGACGGACCCCGTGCCGACTGTCACGTACTGGACCTGACTCTGGTCCACGCCGGCACTCCGGTAGATCTGATCTGCGTAGTAGTAGATCTGGAAGGACAAGGCAGGGGCTGGGGAGGGGTGCTGCGGGAAGGCGCTGCCGTCTGCGTCTCGTCACCGCCTCTGCCCCAGGGCCTGTGACTGCCCCCGTACCGCGTTCACGCCCGACAGCTGCTGGCCGGCCATGAGCGCGATGATGGACAGCAGCTGCCAGCGTAGGGACCGCATCCGGAACAGCTTCAGCACCGAGACGAAGCCTGCGGCCTTCTCCGCCTCGTCCTCCTGCCGGATCTCCTCCACCTCCACGTCCACAGTGTCCCAGCCGCGCAGCCTCTTCAGAGCTGAGGGCGGCAACGCAGGGTGTCAGATCAGAGCCTCTGGGCACAGCCCCGAACCCGCCCCTCACCCGGGCCGACGTTACCGTTTTTGGCAGCTTCTTCGTCTTTCTTCTGGATCAGCAGGTACCTGGGGCTCTCGGGGAAGAGGGGCAGCAGGAGCAGCTGCAGCGCCGCGGGCACCCCGGTCAGCCCCAGGAGGATGGGCCAGCCTAGGAGGAAGGCAGCCGCTGGCACGAGAGGCTCCCGCCCAGCCAGGCGCGTGTGTGCCCCTCCACCCCTCTGTGCCCAGCCTGCCACTCTCTGCCCCGTGACCCGAGTCCTGACACAGCCTCCACGAGGGCAGAGACTTGTCTTTCTCACCCTGGACCCCAGCACCTAGAACAGCGCCTCACGCATAATGGACCCTCAGGAACACGGCACGGCTGAGTGGTGAATGACCACCGCACGCCCACCGGATGGACAAAGTGGAAAAGTCTGACAATGCCAACGTGGGCAAAGGGGAAGTCTCTGCATGTCGCTGTGTAGACACGTGGTGTCCTTTAGAGCTGCAGCCCACAACCCCCGGGAGCAGACCAGTACTGGTCTGTGGCCTGTTAGGAACCGGGCCGCACAGCAGGCGGTGAGCAGCCAGAGAAGCTTCATCTGTATTTACAGCCACTCCCCATCGCTGGCATCACCGCATAAGCTCTGCCTCCTGTCAGGTCAGCGGCGACATTAGATTCTCACAGGAGCGAACCCTACTGTAAACTGCGCTCGCTGGGATCTAGGTTGCGGCTCCTTATGAGAATCCAATGCCCGATGATCCGAGGTGGAGCTGGGGTGGTGATGCTAGTGCTGGGGAGCAGCTGCAAATACAGATTGTCATTAGCAGAGAGGTTTGACTGCACAATAAATGTAATGTGCTTGAATCATCCCAAAACCATCCCCGCCCCGCCCTGCCCCCCATCCATGGAACCAGTGCCTGGTGCCAAAAAGGCTGGGGATCACTGTGTTAGAGGACAGTCTGGCAGGGGCTGAGGAGCTGGGCACACTCCCTGCTATGCTCAGAGATGCTTGTGCCTGGGCCACCAGGACACCTGAAGTGGAATGGCCACAGCAGCACTGATTGTAGAAATGAAGACCAGAGACAACGCAGACGTGCACGACAGTCCACGTAGGGTGATACCAAGGTCGTGGGAGGCTCATAAAATGGAACTCGATATTGCAGTGAAAGTGAAGCCCGCCACGACTCGGGCACATCTCACGCACGGGATGTGGCATGCGATAATCTACAGCGTGATTCCATTACACAGAGTTCAGAAATGGGTAAAATTAACCCCATCACTGCCAGAGGTGAAACAGGAGGCAAAAGCAAGGGAATGACTCACAGCACAGAGCTGTACACACGCGGGGCTCTGAGTCCCGCTGGGGGCGCTCCCTATAACCCCCACAGGAATCTAGCTTATTCGCTTCTGGTCCCTGTGTCTAATGAGGGTGTGGCGCCTCAGCGCAGTTGTGCCGAATGCGTGCCGGAGTGACGGAAAGGGAGGAGGGTGCGGTACTTGACCCCGGACCCACGCCTGAGCTGCCGGGCTTGTGTCCTACTGAGAGCTTGGACGTGTTCCCCAGCCGCTCCCCGCCCCCGGGCCTGCATCTGCGAAGTGGATGTGGTGATAGCACAGGCTTCGCGGGGCACGAATCTATGCAAAGTCCTGGCATCCGGCCCGGCCTGTGGTAAGCACTTTATCTGTCTTGGCTGGTGTGATGGTTAATGATAGTTTCCCCATCAGACGTTTGAGAGTCAAGACAAAGAAAGGTGAGGTCACAGAAAACGATGCCAGGTACGAGTTCCTGTGAGCCCACTGTGTGCCAGGCCCCGGGTGCTCTCGGGAAGGTGCAGGCAGAGTCTGGGCTGTACTGACCACCTCACCCACGGGGGCATCTCGCCCTGAAGCCTGGCGCTTCCCTTTCTGGTCTGTGGAGTGGGACAGTGGCAGCCCTGGGCAGCAGTGGTGCTGGAGGTTCCTGTGAACCGTGCCAGGGACGCCCTAAGCTCAGAGCCTGGCGCACTGGTGGCTGTCACTACTACGCCGTGGACTTCTGTATGGACAGCCACTGAGCAGGCCAAGAGAAGCCGAATCACTTAAGGCCACATCGCCCATCTCCGGAGAGGGACTAGAAAACACTGGCCAAGCTGTCGCTGCGCTTGTGCGGGGCCTGCCTCGTGCCAGACAGCACCCGGCACTGTGGGCTCAGGGCACTGTGAGGGCCCCAGGGACAGCCAGCCTATGAGAGAGAAAAGGGCAGCCCACAGGAACGTCCCGCCCTGTGCTGTGGCAGTGGCTTTGGAGCAGGAGGCGGGGCCGAGGGAGGCTGGGGGCCCTGAACCCACCTTCTTCATTTGCCAGGAGATTCCGGAGACCAAAGATCTGGGCCACGAGGATGCCGACAGTGATGAAGAGCTGAGGCACCACCCCGAGAGCCCCCCGCAGGTTTTTAGGGGCCAGCTCTCCCAGGTACATGGGGACAACATTGGAAGACAAACCTGGGAGGGTTGGAAGAAAAACACCATCAGGACAAATTAGTCAGGCAGGAACAAGCTGTGTCTTCAAATGTATTTATTCTCCCTTAGCAATCACGTTATTTGGGCCAGAAGTCTCTCAAGACTGCAAACGCCTCTTTTAATTCTCAGCCCTTTATGCCTCCAGGGAAGAGAAAACAGACAGAAGAAGCCCATGAACAGGGGTCCTTGCTGCCACACTGGTGCCACCTGGGGCACAGGCCAGCCAGACCTCGGGTCCTCCCTCCTGCCTGGCCTACGTCTCACAGAGGAGAAGCCCAGCTGTGGTCCAGACACTCTCTCCTTTCTTGCTTCCTGGGTAGATCTGTTCATAAAAGGCCACGGAGCCTGCCCACAGCCTTACCTCGTAGGACTAGTACATTGCACGACAAACGAATGCAGAGATGCCTTCATACGCATTTAAGGACAAGCTATTATTTATCAATAAACATTAAAAATCGCAACATATATTGTGGCATATCTGCATTTCTGGGATTTATGTAATGCCTGGACTACTTCTGAACAACTTGTAAATTTTCCCATCATACTGGAATCTGACACCCTTAAGAATGGTGGAATTTAATTTTACAGACTGTGAAGTATTTTCGTATATATTGTCCCATTCCATTCTCCAAAAAGCACAGGAGAGGGGTTGTTACCAGGTGCACTGCGGTACACCTAGTCTCGGGCCAAGCTGAGGTTCAGAAAGATGTGGAGGCCTGAGAGGGAGGCTCCAGCCACGCAGGGAGACTGCAGGGGACAGAGTGTGGGCTGGGGTGGGTATTTGACGACGCTGAGACAGGAGGTACCAGAGGCCGGGTTTTCCTGCTCGACAATTCTGCCCAAGGACGTCTCTACTTAGTATTAAAAGAGACAGCACAGTTCCTTAGTACCAAGTTTTTCCCTATTTTCAGAGCAAAGAGGGGCAGTGTCTAAAGCAGCCCTTAGTATGTCTGGGGGGTGGGAGGCCCGTGCCCGAAGGGCTGCACAGGAAGGGCAATGCCTTCTGGAAGCTGAGACCCTGGGGATGTCAGCTTAGTCCTGGGCATGTAACTGCGCTTGTTCATGGCATGTGAGTCTTACCTTGATCAAGGACATAGATAAAGTGGCAAACCTCGAGAGGTTTGTGAAGAGATGGGATTGCCTTTATGTTGGTGGAAAGCAATCTCTACTTTGACTGAAAAATGACTCCACCGGGCTCTCCAGCCAGCTTGTTCTGACACTAGAGCCACAGCACAGTGACTTTTCAAGTTTAAATTCCTTTGAGCCAGTAAATACCCTCAGTTTTCTGGCCAAGAAGTTGACTAATAACAGACCAGTCAACTGTGAGCCCTGGAAGTCCGAGTCGAAGTCATCTCTGCGCCCATGTCAGAGCAGTGCTTGCTTCATTGGCGGGGTGGCCTGCATGGCCCACGTTAACGTGGGTGATTTTAACAGGAGCGTCTAAGGCGTAGGGCTTGGCTTTCAGGACTGACTGCCAGCGGACTTTGCACCCAGTGGCTCGTGTTCGCAAAGCACAGTCTGAGAACCGGGAGGCTCCTGAGACCTTTTAAGGGTGTCTGTGAGATCAAAACTATTTCCAAGTGTACCTGAGATGGTTTTGGCCCTTTTCATCTGTGTTCTCTTACAAGCATACGGTGGAGTTTTCCAGAAGCCACCTGCCAGGTGATGCCACAACTGACTGAACACAGAAGCTGGTCTGCGGATCCAGCTGCCTTCTATCAAGTTAGACATTAAAGAGATTTGCAAAATTGTAATAGGCTTATTTTGTAAAATGAATTACTACATCTCCCGGTTGCCACTTCTGATTGGTGCCCGTTGATTGGTGTAGCCCACGTGCGCAGCTCTTTGGAGCCGTCTTATTTTCAGTGTGCGAAATTCTGAGACCCACAGACTGGAAGCCACCGAAGCAAAGGTGAGGGCTTCTAACTGTCATTTGTTATCTCTAGGAGCCCGAGATTCCTCTGTGGCAACCAATTCTGAATTGTTGGTGGTCAATAGAAAGGTGCCTGGACCTGCTCACTGCTGACAACTTTTAGGAATCATCCATTTTTCAAAAACCTGAGCCCCCTGCGGGGAAGATCAGAAGGCAGAGCCCGCTCTCCAGGAAAGCCCAGCACTACGTGAAGTCGGGGGCCCATCCGCTCCCCTTGCAATGACTTAGTCTCCATTCAGGAAACACATTCTCCTCTTGCTTTCGCTTCTCGGTTACTGCCGATTAACTCCAGCCGAGGGGTTTGCTGACATCTGTTTGCCTCTGATCCCTGCATTTGGAAGGAGCACCTGAAAGTTCCTTGGCAATGCTGGGACCTTGGCTGGAGGGAGGCGGGTGGGCTGCCCAGGTGCTCACTCCCAGGTGCCCAGCCTGCACTGGCAGGCCCTGAGAGTTTGCTCCCTGGATGCCTCTCCGTGTCTGGCCCTGGGAAACACTGTCTACTGACACCAACTCGGGGGGAAAGCCACGAGCATGGCTTTAACGTCCTTTCTATTCAGTTTGAAGAGATCATGGGAGAGTTTTCCAAAACCACCGCAGTGCAGCCTGGGCTGCTCCACGGAGCATTAGGTGAGACCTCAGGCAAGTCATCACCCTCCTCAGCAGGCGGCCATTTAAGGAATGAGTGTTCTCTCCAAAGCCCTTTGCAAACTTTAAATTGTCCTGTAACAGTTGAGAAGTTGCTATTGTTAACACCTTTGTAGTAAAGGGATTCATATATTAGATTGTTTCTCAAGCTTTTTTGACCTCGACCCACAGTACAAAAAATACAGAAATGCATTTTACACTGCAACCTGGTTGTCCCATACATACATAGATAATAACTGAAATAAAAGTTTCAAAGGACAATACATATGACACGGTCTATTCTATTTTTAAAAAGAAGATGCTGCTCGCTACACAGATGTCACCACCCACTAACTGGTCTCGACCTGCAGTCTGAAGTCTTGCGCTGTAGAAAAGACTGAGATAAAGGATCGGATTGGAAGGACCCTTCCCGATTTAAGATTCTGCATTTCAGTCTTGCAAAGAACAGCTTTCTTTGCAGGAAACCTCACAGCAAAGACCTGCCTGCTGCCTGCAGTGAGGACAACGAGCAAGCGGCTCAAACATCCTTTTCCCAGCAGAGGGACAGGAGCAGCTGGAATCCAGCCGCTTCAGAGACCCAGAGGGGCTCAGGCCCGGGGAGCCACTCCTCCTGGGTGATCCTGACAGAATGGCGGCGCAGCAGGGCACGCTTTACCTGCACAGATTCCCACCAAAAGTCTGGAAACAATTATAAGCTCAAACGACTTCGCGATTTTGCTGCATCCCATTAAGATCGCAGGCACGATGGAAAATATGTTGTTGAACAGCAAGGCCCCTTTTCTGCAGAGGACAAAATATCAGTTAGTTCGGCTTAAGGATTCACTCATTCATTCAGCAGAGGTGCACGGAGTGTCTACGCTCTGCACGCCCCGCCACTTACAGCGGCGAGCTCCACTGCTGTGCGTTTAGCGCTTTGGGACCCAAGACTGATACAGGTCAAATGATGTGGGAATGTTGTCTGGTTGGGAGCAAGTGAAAATGACCACAGTCCAGAGGGTGAGAATGGGAGGGAAGGGATCCATACCAAATACAGCAAAGGGTTCTTTATACTTGGTCTTAGCCAAAAGGCTGAGAAGCGATTGTTACTAAAAGGTTTTTGAAATCATAAGCTAATTCATAATTTTAATGTAATCTTGAAACCCAAACCCAAAATTGTCCTGGGTAAGGACATTAGAAGGGGAAAAAAAACCATGGGCCAATCTCACTTGTGGCAACATAGACGCAAAAATCCTAAAGGAAATATTAGCAGATTGAATTCAACGGCATATACAAAAATCTTTCAGTGTATTTCACCATATTAAAGATCACACTGGGGAAAAATACAGGATTACCTCAACGGACGTAGCAAAAGAAGTCAATAAAATTTAATACTACTATGATTTTTTTAAGAAACAGCCTTAACAAACTATAAATAGAGGAACTTCTTTAAGCTGATAAAGGGATCTATTAAAAATCTATGACATGGCCGGGCGCGGTGGCTCACGCGTGTAATCCTAGCACTCTGGGAGGCCAAGGCAGGAGGATGGTTTGAGCTCAGGAGTTCGAGACCAGCCTGAGCAAGAGCGAGACCCCGTCTCTACTACAAATACAAAGAAATTAGCTGGACAACTAAAAATATATAGAAAAAATTAGCCGGGCATGGTGGCGTGTGATTGTAGTCCCAGTTACTTGGGAGGCTGAGGTAGAAGGATTGCTTGTGGCCAGGAGTTTGAGGTTGCTGTGAGCTAGGCTGATGCCATGGCACTCTAGCCTGGGCAACAGAGTGAGATTCTGTCTCCAAAAAAAAAATATGACAAACATCACGCTTAATAAAACTTAAAAAGCACTCCTCCCATTTAAGTCAGAAACAAGCCCAGAGGTGGACTTGGGCCCTGGAGATCCCATCACAGTTCAGGCAGTTTCTCTAGAGGAACCCCCAAATGTTGCCCTACCATGCAAAATGCGTGAAAAACCCACCATGTGCAAGAGGCCCCATATGCAAACAACACTGCTTCTGAGAACAGAATTGGAGACTATGTTTAAAATGATTAGTGTCATAACACAGGAATAAAGTGGTACTGTATTGGAGAACTGACACTATTTGACTTTAAGACTTACTATAAAGCTACAATAATCAAGACAGTCTGGCGAATAAACAGACCATGGAATAGAACAGACAGCTCAACAATGGACCCACAGAAATGTAGCTAACTGGTCTTTGACAAAGGAGCAAAGGAAATACAATGGAGAAAAGATAGACTTTTCAACTAATAGTGCTGGAAAAATTGGACATCCACATGCAGAAAAATGAATCTAGACACAGATATTGTACCCTTCACAGATATTAACTCAAAATGGATCACAGACCTAAACACAAAATGAAAAACTATCAAACTCCTAAAAGATAGCATAGGAAAAAATCTAGAGGGCCTTGGGTTTGGCGATGAGTTTTTTAGGTATGACACCAAAGGCACAATTCCTGAAAGAATTGATACTTAAAGTGAAAAAAATATAGAACGTTTGAAAATACAAAAATAAGGCTGGGTTAGATGGGTCACACCCGTAGTCCCAGCTACTCGGGAGGCTGAGGTGGGATGATTGATTAAGCCCAAGAGTTTTGGACTCTGAGAATTCTTATTAAAAAAAAAAAAGCCCAGGAGTTTAAGGCTGCAGTGAGCTAGGATGATACCACCGCTCTCCAGCCTAAGTGACAGAGAGACGGAAGTTGGTTAACAGTCTTAATAACTGACAAAATATAATCCAGGACAAAAACATAAAACACAAAGAGGTGTTATATGCATTATAAAGAGGTAAAAGAAGCAGTAACAAAGATATATCATCATAAACATAGAGGGTTCCAACATAGCCTCAAAATGTATATAGTACCAAATGAATGGATTAAAAGTCAATTTTATTACCAAAAAAGGGAAAGAATTGATAAGCTGGTGTTCATTAAAATTAAAAATTTCTGCTCTGTAAAAGACACTGTCAAGAGAATGGAAAGACAAGCCATAGACTGGGAGAAAATATTTGCAAAAGACATATTTTATCTAAAATATCCAAAGCCAGGCATAGTGGCTCACGCCTATAATCCCAGCACTTTGGAGGCTGGGGTGGGAGGACGGTTTGAGGCCTGGAGTTCAAGATCAGCCTTGGCAACATAACGAGACCTTCTGTCTATAAAAAATAAAAAAAACAATTAGCTGTGTGTGGTGGTGCATGTGCCTGTAGTCCCAGCAACTCGGGAGGCTGAGGTGGGAGGATTGCTTGAGCCCAGGAGTTGGAGGTCATAGGGAGCTACGACCGCACCACTGGGCTCCAGCCTGGGCAACAGAGCGAGACCCTGTCTATAAAAAAAATAAAATAAAATATACAAAAAACTCTTAAAACTCAGTAAGAAAAGAACCCGACTGACACTTCATCAAGATACGCAGATGGGAAACAGGCATATGAAAAGAGGCACCACAAGATATGTCACCAGGGAGATGCAAATTAAAACAAGGGGACGCCACCTATTGAAATAGCTAAAACCCGGAACACTGACGATACCAAATGCTGGGGCAACAGGAACTCTCTTCCACTGCCGATGGAAATGCAAAACGACACAGCCACTTTGCAAAACAGTGTGGCTCCTCCCTGGCTGGCTGCACCCAGACACAGACACACAGGAAGTCCCCCCAAAAATGGAAAGAAAGCTCCAGCTTGTTCACGAAGGGGAAAGCTCAACATTGTGAGGACTTCAGTTTTCCTCAAGTCAATTTATAAATTCAGAGCAATTCCAATTGGAATTCCTTTTTCAGGGATTTTGAGAAACTGATTTAAAAATTCATTCAATAAAAATTTAAACGGAAGAGTAAAGGAACAGCAATAACTAAGATAAATTTCAGGGCAATGGACTTTCCACTTGGAAAAAATTAAATTAGCTCTCTCTGTCTCATCATTCAGTATATACAAAATAAAACTCCAAACCTGGGAAAAACAAAATTGTAAAATTAACTTTAAAAGTATAGAAGCAGGGTGGATCGTTTGAGCTCAGGAGTTTGAGACCAGCCTGAGCAAGAGCGAGACTCTGTCCCTACTAAAAATAGAAAGAAATTGGCTGGGCAACTAAAAATATATAGAAAAAATTAGCCGGGCATGGCGGCGCATGCCCAGTAGTCCCAGCTACTCGGGAGGCTGAGGCAGGAGGATCGCTTGAGCCCAGGAGTTTGAGGTTGCTGTGAGCTAGGCTGACACCACGGCACTCTAGCCCAGGCAACAGAGTGAGACTTTGTCCCAAAAAAAAAAAAAAAGAAAGAAAAAAGAAAAAAGAAAAAAAAGTATAGAAGCATATCCTTAAAACTCCAGGTGAGGAAAGCTGTCTTAAAACACAAAAAGCAAAAATCATTAATTCAACCATTTGAAATATTAAAATTTTTACATAAAAAGATACTATATGTATGACTAAAAAATAAGGCAATATATTGTGAAGATATTTGCTCAAGATAGCAGAAGAACAGTATAGAGTTTACCTGCAGATGCTTAGAAGCAAATTTCACTTCTAAGCATGTGCAAGTAACGTCTACAATTCTGCTATGAACAAGTTGCTCCGTGATGTCCATGGAATTTACACTAGGGAGTGTCATACCTTATGAACACTTTTTTGGAATAGAATACAGAATTTCTAATATTTTAAAAAATAGGAGCGAAGATATAGCCCCAACCCCGTTGGAGAGAGACGTCCTAGGGTGACACTGTCTCACACCAAAGTGTCTGACATTAATCTCAGACATTTCAGAGATTTATAGGAATTTAGTTTGGGCTAAACTTTGCATATTACCTGGTCCCTAGGTAAATGAGAGCAGGAAAGAGGACCATTGTGTTAGTTTCTGTTGGGAGTTCAAGAACACTAGGTCATGATCTACACTGTGACCAACACCTTGGCCAAGGCCAAGGTGAGTCCTGGGTCTCGGTAAGTATGTGCGGCTCTTCCCACGTCTGCCTGAGAGCGGGGGGATCTGCAGCCACCCCGGCTTCCAACCCCTGTGACTTTGCCTCGGCCCCCAAACACTTTGTCAATGTCTGGTCTTCTTTTTATGACCCCATTAGGTAATAAACATGACCACAGTGGTTGGTTATTACCCTCGTGTCACGGTGAAGATTTCAGTTTTAGGTCTACGTTTAAATCTCTGATGAGTTTCAGGGAGTTGAAAATTTCACTTTCCCTCACCTGCCGAATTTATTCACCAGGGGGCCGACCAGGAGGGATCCGATGAAGCCTCCAAAGGGAAACATGGACACAGTTAAAGACCAGAGCAGCGTCAAGGGGAAGGCATCCATGTATTCACCGGTTCTGTGATAGTAGGTGTCATTGTAAAACTGTTGCATGAACTAGGGAACAAAGCAAAACAGAACACGAAGACAATTTGATGTTGCTTTGCAGAAAGAGCAACGTAAGCTGTCAGGCCACCCGACGGGATGACACAGGCTCATAAAGATCAGCGTTGCTAAGTAGGGGAAAGGGAGTCGGGACAAAGCTTGGAGAGCAGCAGGTTAGCCACAGCACCCACGGAGAGGGCTGGGAGGCCTCAGATTGGCAAACTGCCCAGAGCGTTTCTCAACCAGAAAGGAATGACTCCAATCTTCCCGTCAGCTGGGTGGTCCCTGCTCCCTCCAGACTCTTATAGCAATTGCAAGGCCACAGAAGGTCAGAGCCCTCTCCTGGAGTCCAGCCCACCATGTGTCCAGCCATATGTGTCCTGGGTGCCCTCCAGGAGAAGCTGAAGTCTGGGGACCTGGTTGATCCCAAGGGCCCTGTGCCTGCATTGAGCGTGTCTCCCTGTCCCTTTGCCTGAACATCCACCGTGCGCACTCACTGTGTACACAGCCCCATGCTGGCCGCCCACACCTGGCCACGGGTTGCTCCAAACCTCCCTCGCTGTTTATTCAGGAGCTAAATCTCACTCACCATAGCAACCTACCTCTGCTGGGGAGTTGACAGCGGCCACGTTGTACCCATACTGGAAGGATGACCCAAAGGCAGCTATCAGGGTTGCCAGGGCAAGCACAAGTGTCAGCCTCTGCGGAGAGATTACGGCTTCCGTCAGAAAGGGGTCCAGGGACCTCCCGCTTTACTTCAAAGTCTTGCAGGAAGCTGTAGTCGACTCTGAGGATCTGTAGTCTTTCAATGACTCCCGACCCACCGTGGGTTTCTCAACCATGGCAGGTCTGACATTTGGGATCCGACGATTCCTTGCTGTGGGCGGCTGTCCTGTGCATTGTAGGATGCTTGCAGCATCCCTGGCCTCTACTCACTGGATGCCACTAGCATCCCTTTCCCCACTTGTGACGACCGAAATGTCTCCAGACTTTGCTAATGTCCCCTGGTGGGGAACTGCCCTCAGTTGAGAAACAAAGGGTCAGAAAAAAACGGAAACCTACCACTCCAATACTCCATCTAATGCCTGAAGTGCTTCCGTGACATCCTGCTACGTGGCTGTATTCGCTAACTGTGGCAAACGGGCTCAAGCACGGTCTCAAATGTACCCTCCCCAACAAGTCAGAGAGAAAAAAAATCTTAAAAATGTTAATTATTTAGAGGCACTGACAAATCTCCTTTAGCCCCTGCACCTTTGCTGTAAGAGGTAGAAGACACACTGAAAAAATATTTGAATATAGATCTCTAGGGAGGCTTTACTCAAACAATCTGTGATATTAGTAATACCCTCCTTGGACAAGAGGGAATTCTTTAGTAGAGTAATGAAAAGAGGGAGAAAAATAGGCCCAGAAAGGGCTTTGCCCACTGCCGCTTTCTAGCTTAATCTCTACGCTCTTCAGTTTCCTCATCTCCAAAGTGGACAGTCACACTCGGTCACAGAGTTATCGAAGGATTGAGTATGAACACGTCCAGCCGTAGAGTTGGGTCTGCTGCGGGGGGCGAGCTTGGGGTGCTGCTCTCTGAGTCTCCCATCGCAGCCCCTCCGTTCACCACTCTGACCGAGACTCCTTTCACGTGGGAGGAGGGCTCGCGCTCAACCCTTCCGGGCCCTTCCGGTGGCAAGCTGGGGTCTTCACGTCTTCCTCTGGGCACTGTCCCACCGCAGCTAAGAGGACCTCTTGAGAGAGGCAAATGAGGAGGCAGGACGGGAGAGAAACAGGGATCCTCCCTGCCCTGTGGCACTCGGGAGGATGGAGGTGACCTCTGCAGGGCGGCCCCGGCACGGAGCCCGGGAGAGCAAGCCCCACACCCCCCCACGACGGTAGCTATGTGGAGGCGATGGACATGGCCAACCAGCTCGACCGTGACTATCATTTCACAGTGCACATGTATATCAAAACATCGCGTTGTACATTTTTTATACATATGCAATTTTTATGTCAATATCTCAAAAAAGCTGCTAAAGAAAAGCAAAAAGACAAGTGAAGCTTAACCCTTCTCTTTCGACTGTGACATTCTTCTTCTTCCATCACATGAATTAGCAAATGGTTAATTCATTAATAATTCATTAATTAACTTATTAATGAATGAACAGGTGGCTGATTCAGCAGGCCCTTTCTGGTGAGGAGGATGACAGCCTCAGAGGCAGCCCGCGGGGGGGCAGCGCTCTCGGGCTTCGGTCTCTCTCGGGGCTGCAGGGGAACAGGTGACGTGCACAGTGGGGAAGGCAGGGTCCAGGGAAGCCCCACACCCACCCACCTTCTAGGACACGGTTGACTTGGCTCCTCTCCCACGGATTTGCTCTGGGTATTCATTCATTCATTCACTCACTCATTCATTCAACATATTGAGCACCCGGTGTGAGCCAAGCATTGTTCTAAGCGCTGGGGATACAGGTGAACAAACCAGACAAAAACCCTCCCCTACAGCTGTTTTATGGCTTGATTTTCTTCGAAAGAATAAACAAACAAAAGTAAGAAAGAGAGAGAAAGACAGAAAATGTCGATTACAAAGTTCTCCTCTTCTAATTCTCTTCCCAGTAAGAGAAAAATGCAACAGGTTTTGTTCATACAGCCAAGTGCAACTCCTGATCACTCTGTTTTCTTTTTTGTTTGTTTTGTTTTTTTAACTTTCCAGGATGGGGAAAAAGAGAATTTGGTACTGGGCTGGGTCAGCACATGAGAGAGAGGACGGGGCTGAGGAGGATGCGCAGGTCTCTGGCCAGTTTGCTAAAATGAGAAGCCCTTTTGCTCAACATCTTTAATCATTAGAGAAATGCAAATCAAAACCACAATGAGATAGCACCTAACCCCGGTGAGATTGGCCTCTATCAAAAAATCCCAAAACAACAAATGCTGGCGAGGATGTGGAGAGACAGGAACACTCTTACACTGCTGGTGGGACTGCAAATTAGTGCAATCTCTGTGGAAAAGAATTTGGAGACACCTCAGAGAGCTAAAAATAGAAATTCCGTTCGATTCAGCAATAGCACTATTAGGCATCTACCCAAAAGAGCACAAAACATTCTACAATAAAGACATCTGCACCCAGATGTTTATGGCAGCACAATTCACTATTGCAAGGATGTGGAAACAACCCAAGTGCCCGTCAATCCATGAGTGGATTATTAAAATTTGGTATATGCTTACAATGGAATATTACTCAATCATAAGAAACAACAGTGATCTAGAACCTCTTATATTTTCCTGGATTAAACTTAAGCCCATTATCCAAAGTGAGGCACCACGAGAGCAGAAGAACAGGCTCCACTTGTACTCACCATCAAATTGGTACTAACTGATCAACACTAGGGTGATCACATGGCAGAAATACTCTCCAGGGATTAGGGGGATGGAGGGGTAAATTGGCAACTAAAGGACACGGAGAGCACTGTAGGGGGGAAGGGCATGCCTTTAACCCGCACTTGGGTGAGGCAAAGACATAAAGTGTAACCATAATGTTTGTACCCTCACAATACCCTGGAATAAAATAAAATAAAATAAAATGAGAAGCCCTTGCGCTTCCCCAGATGTGAGCAGCTGGGCCTGTCCTCGGAGGCTAAGGGGAGTGGTCCTGACCCTGAGCTGTGCTTTGGGGAGAAACCAGGAACCTAATCCCTCCTACCCTCAGTAAACCGGCTTCCTACTTCTCATAATGCCGAGAATGTTTTGAGACTTTAGTAAATCAACCACCTTGAGAAAGAAAAGAAACCTTTTATCCGAGGACTGCAAGCCCCTTTAAATGATCAGGCCGGGGGAAGCACTGAAATGTGAGAGCAGTGACGGCCCACTCTGACCTCAAGCTCAGAAACCCACCTGCTCTGTGGGCTCTGGACTGAGTGGCACCACCAAGCAGCCATGCGTTCCCCTACCAGTGCCACACTGGACGCCGTAACTCACACGCTATAGTTCAGCAACGCATAGCCAATCACGGATCAATGTTATTCCCGTAAACCAGTGCGAATTCCCGACAGACTACTTCGGTCATCGCCCCCTCTCCTGATTTGTCCTTTTTTCTTAAAACACTTAAGCCTCTCCTTCCCAGTGTTTCCCAGGCTTCGATCCTCAACTTCGGCCCAGATAAACTCTGCTCTGATTTGGCCTCTGCTCCTTTCTTTAGCTTGGGGACCCTCAGGGCTGACCCTCTGGCAGGTGTAACACAAGGGACTGGGGAAGGAAGCCCCACCCAACCATCCCCCTTGGGAACCTCCTCTCAGTTTCTGCCCTCAGACAGACATTCTGTTCCAGACTTTTCCTCGTCAGGGATCTCCGGTCAGAATGCCAGTATCCCTGGAAAGATGAGCTCTTATGACTTGTAACACTTTAAGTCACTTTATCACAACGGAACTCAAAGTTTCACAAACAGGCAGTGAGGGGAGAGAGGAGAGATAAACATCACATTTTAGAGCTAGGTGTCTTAGAGGCCAGCGGTCCCCAGCAGGCTCTTATCTTGTCACTGGGGTGGTTTAGAGAACAGCTCTGGAGCCCAGGGCTGTGTGGCCTTGAGCAACTTACTGGACTTCGCTGTGCCTCAGTCCCTTCGCTTTTAAAGGGGGGATAATGATACGCCCTTTCTCACAGGACCGGTGAAGAATGAATGAATTCATACATGCAGAACACTCAGAGCCACTCTAAGGCTGCAGTAAATGTTGCACACGGGCTAATTAATCAATCAATTAACATGAATGAATATCAGGGGGGACCCAGGAAGTACCGAGGGGAAGTTACTTGCTCCAGGACACTAAGCTGTTGGTGATGGAGACACTCCACAAAAATATGTATTTTCATTTTCCAAAGCACTTTGGCATCTTTTTTGGGGGGGAGGGGCCCTTCATGCAACAATTCTTATGTGGCTGTAGAGTGCTTTGTTGTCTATCGTTTTATTTTTTCCCAACCCATTTTTTTTTTCTTTCGGGCCAAAAGTCTCTTTTCCTGTTAGAAAGTCCCTGATGCGCATCTGACAGATATTGTTTTTTTCTCTCTACATATGAGAAAGGCAAAGACCAGTGAGGCCACGGTCAGGCAGCCACCGAGGGACAGAGGGACAGGGGGCTGGGCCCTGCCCACTGCCTGGCACCCTCCTCCCCAGACCGTGCAGCCTCTGCACACCCCTCCTTTCTCCTCGGCTCCCAAATCCCCTGTCAGCTTCACTCGGTGATTTCCCGGATTCCCAAAGCCACTGGGCAGTTTTGTTTTGAAGTCTCCCGAGAAGCCCGGCGTGTGCCCTGGCTTTCTTCCCAAGGGGCAGGCCGCCCTCAGGAAGGGGAAGCTCATCTCTGGCTTCACCCCGCCTGGCCCGGGAGAAGGCTTCCCTCCTGGAGAACCGAGGGGCAGGCGGCCGGGATCAGACCGCGTCTTTGCAGATGGCCATTTGAATCATTTCCTTTCCCAACGGATCGCTCATTTTCAGGGCTTGCCCCATATGGGCATTTCCTTTCCTTTCTGCGGCTACACCAGGCGGCATGGTGGTCAGTGCCTTTCTCCCTGGCACAGGCCAGACCAGGACCTCCAAAACACCTAAATCTCATCATCCCAGTTTCTTTTCTATAAAGCAGAGGTGATAACACTTAATCTAACACCTTCTTAGTTGTGGGACTCAAACAAGATAATACAAGTGAAGGTGCTCAGTAAGCCCTAAGGCAGTGGCTTCTGTCCTCTAGGGGACATTTGGCTGCCACACCTGGGGGAAAGTGCTACTGGCATCTAGTGGGTAGAGGCCAGGGATGCTGCTAAACATCTACAATGTGCAGGACAGCCCCCCAGCCAAGAATTATCCAGGGCCAAATGTCAATAGTGTGGAGGTGGAGAAATCTGGCTCGAAAGGCTGATGGTGAAGTAAGATTCATGGAGAATTCACTATGCGCCAGGCACTCCGCATGCATTATTACATTAAATTGTGCCAGTACTCAGCGAGGTGACATGGCTATTATTACCACTCTGCAGATGAGAAAACCGAGGCACAGAGAGTTAAAGAAGTTGCCCAAGTTCCATAGCTAGAATAGGACGGAGCAGGAATGAATCCTAGGGGCTTCTGCCTCCCAGACCCACTCTTAACCTGCGCCCTACAGAGCATGTTTCCAGTCTGCCTGTGGCCTGGGTCTCACGTCCATGCCTGAATGAGGACTATTTTGCACAGATGTGTACTACTCTTCTCCCACTTCAAATATAAGCCGATGCCACCAGGATTAATAAAGTGTTAACAAATCTTTTAAAGCGTTCATAAATCCATGTTACTTTTCTGTCATTATGCATTTTCCTCAACCAAGAGCATCTAAAAAGTAAACTGCAATTACATGGTGGGAGGTCCACAGAAATCTTTGGTCTCTAAAAAAGGGTAGCCTCATCATCTAAAAGGTAGGGAACCTCTGACAGATTCGAACTGAATTAAAACCTAGCAACCCCTTTTCTGAGTTTATCTTGTTTTCATGCAGCTCAGCTATGTTACTTGCTGAAAAATTTAATATTCTGAAGACAAAATCAAAACAAAACAAAACAAATCTCTCCAAATGTGTAAGGATTTTGTAACCAAACATATTTGGTTGAAGTAGGGACAAATTAACAATTTGAGTCTCTTCAATTCGGTTACAGGTACTGCTTTTAGAAGATGTTCCAGTAGAATGATTCCCAAAGAACACTTGTCTCTAAACCTCTCCTCTCCTCTCTGTACAAGTCCAGCTGCCGGGTAGACTCTGAGGGGCAGGTCCCCCCAAACGATCCCCTCAGCACAGAGCTCCCTCTGCAACACCAAGAGCCCCTAGGGACTCTCTAGGAAGGTTGCACAGGCCCTGGCAGTGGGCTGCTCTTGGCTCCTTCACTGGGCAGCACACTCACCCCTTCCTTCTTGAACTGATCCTCTTGCTCCATCTTTGCTCTGGAAGAGCAGAGTGCCGCGTGCCTCCTTCTAGCCAAAGTAACAAATGCACTGGATGGAGAGAGAAGACATTCTGGGTGCACTTTGGCCACGCAGAATTAACAGCCAATAGCATTTTTATAGCCAGTCCAAGTAAGAATAACCCTTTCAGGAACCATGTCTTCCTTTCGCTTCTGCTTTTCAATTAAATGTCTGGGGTTTGGCTAAGCAAGTGGGTGCTCCCTGGAGACTTCAGGCACGGCCCCGTCCTGATTGGAACAGTCTGCGGCATTTCCTCATTGCTAAAGTCTCCACCTGACAGGCTCGTGGTGAGTGAGTGAAGGGTTATTTCAGACAGTAACATGTGGAAAGCAACAGCTGTCACTGACCCTACCACACTAGGTAACACCAGGGCAACAGACGGGGTCCTTAGAGACTCCGTAGAAGCTGTCCCTGCCAGGAAGGCTGCAGTCGGATCTCTCTAGTGGGGACTCAGCTTTTGCCCAAATAACCGTGTAACTGGGAGAGTTTCTTAGTTTCCTTTTTAAGGAACTCAGAGTGGCCCAGAGATGCTATTTTCTGTGTATTCATCACTATTGGGAAGTCAGTAAATATCTCGAGCACCTTAGAAAAAGTGAGTGACTGCTGCTGGTCCGGGTCCCGCCGGCTCAGGGCCAGGCCACCGCCAGCGGCCTGGTCTCGGCACGTGTTCATCTCACAAGTTCACACGTTTTCATCTTTGTCGGACACACTCCCTGTTTGATTTGCTGTGGCACCAGTCCAGCTGATTTAGTGATTCAGTCCTCTCATTTGTCTCTAAACAGTTCTCGGGAGCACACTCCATCTTCGGCGCTGTTCCTGGCAACCACAGCAAACTCCAGAATCATGACCAGGGTTCCTCAGGGTGGGAGACAGTGAGCATGGCAGTGCACCAGCCTCTGTGTGTGTGCTGGGGGGCGGGGGTCATCCCTGTTCACAAGGGAGGACTGAGCATTTCACCAACTTCACTTACTGTCTTGTTTCTTCTGTGTCACCGTCCTACACAATGATTTGCAAATAAGGTGTAGCAAGACCAGAGGTTTCCAATTATTTCAAAGACTTTGAAAAAGTCTCCAAAGAAAATGCACTTTAATGGGGGGGGAGGGGTAGGTCAACTACCAGGGCGAAAGGAAGGGGGCATGTTGTGCAGTCAATCAAAAAGCAACGTCCAAAGTTCGCAATCAATCTTGCAAAGTGCAGAGAAATCAAGAGACCTGCTTCTTGGCCCAGATCCCCCACTACTCCCTGCCTTTGGGCGATGAAAACTGAGGGTCCCTAGCGGACGCCCGGCTCGCAGCCCCTGCCTCGACTTCCCGGATGCGGGTGAAGGGGAGAGTGGTCGGGTCCACAGGCCCGAGGGGGGCCGTCGCGGAGGTGGGGGCCCGGGTACCTGGTTCCTGCTTCACAGGCACAGCCATGGCGTCACCAACGCCCGTCCGGCAGCTTGCGGAGGCCGCGGAGCGCGCGGCGGGGAGGCGGCCCTGGCGCCCGGCCTGGGTTGGTGGCTGCGGGACCGGCTCCGTCCCTCCGCCTCGCGGGACTGCTGCTCCGGGGGACCTGGGGGTCCCGGCGGGCCTGGAACAGCCCCCACCTGGGGCCTCTGTGTCCTCCGCCCGGGCCTCTCCTCTCAGGCCGCCCTTGGGCCAGTCCGGGTCCTTTGGGCTCCACACAGACCTGGGAGCTCGGGGGACGGTGGGGAGCGGCCCAGTGTTGGGGGCAGGCACCGTCCCTGCCGGGGTCCTTCCTGGCCTGGATCCCCGGAGCCTCCGGGTTCCTCCCCGCGGGCCGACCCGAGGTGTGTGGCCTAGGCTCGCCCACTGCAGGTGACCTTTCTTTTGGTTTTCAGGGCTTCCATGTCACCCACCAGAGCTGACCACGGGGGTCAGCAGCAATGGCAGATTCCGGCGCTGAGCCTGGCCCCAGCCCTGCCCTGCCCTGTTTCTGCAGTGTCTGGACTAGGCAGGGAACCTGCCCATGGAAGCCTATTTTCCCTGTGGGGTTTTACACGACAATAATAAACTGATTAACCCAAGGACTTTTTGGCTAATTAAAGATAGCAGGCTGGGGTATGTCTTAGGAGCATGTACATTTCCAAGAAACTGATGTGTTTTGAAACCATTTCTGATGAAAGCCAAAAAAATCACTTTAAAAGGAAAAGCAGTTACAGGGCCATTGCTGGGTGCTGACAGGCCCTTCCCCATTCTACAGTTTGATTCCTCATGGGGACATGACATTAGGATTTTGTCACTGACAGAAAACAAGGACCCGAAGAGAGCCAATTTTCCTCCCCCTCGGAGGGCGATGGCTTTGGCCCTCTTCACCTCTCACATTGATTGTGTTTGAATGGAGAAAGTGCTGGGCCAAGACATCCCAGTTCTAAGATCATTACCCCTAACACGAAATGTAAACATTAGTGTCAGCACACAATTTCAGAACACTTACCAGGATCTGGAAAGAGTGGTATTCTGGAACGTGAGATTATGGATAATTTTAATTTTAGCTTATATTTATATTTCCATTTACTGAGCCTCCTGCTGTACTCCAGGGGAGATACAATGGGGTGCAAAAATAGTCTTGGCCTCATGGGACTTAGACTCTAGCTGGGGAAACAGAATTTAGTCAAGTAAGTACACTGACGAATTTTTTAACTATAAAAGGGATCTAAAGGTGTGGTGGGGAGGGAGAGAGGGTGGAGCTGCTCAGGGAAGCCTTCCCTGCAAAAGCGACCTTGAGCTGAGATTGGGAGGAAGGATGAACAGAGCTTAAGGAGGCAAGGGAGGGTGGGGATGGGTGGTAGAGAGAGCTTCCAGATAGGGAACAGTATGTGCCAAGGCCCTGTGGTAGAAGAGAGTGTGGCCAAAGGGCACAAAGCAGAGTAGAAGAGCGTGGGAGAAGGAGGCTGGGAAGGTGGGCAGGGCCAGACTATATTTAGCACTTGTAGATGGTATTGAGGAGCTTGCTTTTTGTTCTAGGAGCACAGGGGAAGCTTTGAGAGTTTAGGAGTGATCATCTCTGTTTTTAAAGTTCATTCTGGCTGCCCAGGGGGGAACGATAAGGGGACAAGAGATCACTGGATTTGGCAATGGCGTGAGAGAGAGGTGGAAGTTCTTTGATATAGACCAGGTGAGAGACCAGGCGACACGGACCAGCCTGGTGGTAGGGATGAGAGAAGTAGACACATGTGAGAGATATTTAGGATGTAAAATTGACAAAACTTGGTGATCAAAGTGGATGGGGAGGGGAAATGCAGCATTTCTGTTACTGTTTTAATAAGAAAACAGAAAATAAAAACTATCTTTCTGAAAGTAAAGCTTTTCAGAATTAAAAACAAATGTTTTACATAAGAGAAATTTAACTAGGACATAAAATGTTGGATTAGCACCACACCACAAAGCAGGCTGGCAAGCCTCTGGGCTGTTCCGAGAGCAGACAATGATGCCAGGACTTCAGTCACTGCTGATCTCACCTCTGCTAGGAATGTTCCGGAATTTTAAAGTTTTGCCACCAGCCTCTATTGCACAGACTGCTAGTGTCTCCCTCTCCCCATCCACAAATCCAGTTCATCGGTCCCCCTTCTATGGTGATAGAATGGTGGCAGGACCTGGGCTGCCCAAAGTAAAGACATTCCCCCATTACCCTTGCACTTGGTACAGAGATATGACAAAGTTCTGTCCAATGCAATGCATGCAAAAATGCCATTTAGTGGCTTCCAGAAACCTTTCTTCTTTGTCCCTTTCTCCATCCTGCTGCCTGGAATGCGGATGCCATCAGCTTGGGTCACAAGATTGAGGCTACACAGGACAGAGCAACGAGAAGCCAGGGTCCCTTACCCTGTGGAGCGCCTACCAGTTCCAGATCTCCCGCCTGGACTTAGCAGGAAAGAAAAATACTCCTCCATTTTGTTTTCTATCGCTTGTAGCTGAACCTAATTCTCACCGATAAAACCATTAAACACATGCCCAAAAGCCTGGACAGAAAACAGGAAGATACTCTATCAAAGCCTCTGGTTGTGCAAATGGTGGTGTCTGTTCTGCCTCGGTATGTGCTTCTGTGCCCTGAATTAGCTCACTGGCAGGTGAACGGGGGCAGGCTGTCAGAATAATGCAGAAAGTGTGTTTGTGCACTTAGCAGTGTGAGGTGGTCAGGAATGAGCACTCGGTCAATGAAAGAGCAATATTAGCAACATATGAAGACCTTACAGAGAAAATGCTACAAATTCTGCAGAAGGACTCCAGGGCTGGCTTAGAGGTTTCCAAGCTTTCCGTAATCTTAAAGTAACTGGTGGAGTTAGGAGGACAGTTGAAGACATTTTCATACGTATGGTTTGTTTTAGTTGATTATAACCTGAATCAGATTGTAAATTTTGATGTCTTACAAGAGAGAGCACGACCCCCTCTGCTGCTGGGCTGCCAGTAGGAACGCTGGTGAGATTTACCCCTGCTGCGGTGTTTACCAGGACTGCAGCTGGTTTTGTTTGCATTCAGATTAAAAAATTGCGTAGTATGCAAATGGTCTGTCAACCCTATTTTCCCTTAAACCCTGTCATTTTTTTTTTTTTTTGAGACAGAGTCTCACTCTGTTGCCCTGGCTAGAGTGCCGTGGCCTCAGCCTAGCTCACAGCAACCTCCAATTCCTGAACTCAAGTGATCCTCCTGCCTCAGCCTCTCAAGTAGCTGGGACTACGGGCATGCGCCACCATGCCCGGCTAATTTTTTCTATATATATTTTTAGTTGTCCAGCTAATTTCTTTCTATTTTTAGTAGAGACGGGGTCTCGCTCTTGTTCAGGCTGGTCTCGAACTGCTGACCTCGAGGGATCCTCCCGCCTCGGCCTCCCAGAGTGCTAGGATTACAGGCGTGAGCCACCGCGCCCGGCCAAACCCTGTTATTTTTATGTGCCACATGGCAGAACGGCAGGTTCTTTAGGAACACGCATATCACATTATAGCAGAAATGCCTGTATGTGCCTCAGAGGGCACAAAAGGAGGTTGTTAACAAGGTGCGGTGTACATACGGCCTGCTTGATTGGAGGCAGCAGGAAGGGAGGAAATAGCTCTCTGTCACCCCCATTTGTTGACCTAAGGGAAAAAACTGAGGCAAAGTTAATACAAGTAGACAGTTTATTTAGGCCAAGTTTGAGGACTATGACCCAGAAGCACAGATTCAAGCTGCCTGGAATATACGCTCTCATTAGCTGCAGTTCTAATTGGGCTTTAAGGGGAAAAACCAGGAGACCAGTTTCTAAGTTGTTTGCCAGGAATCTGCATTAAAATAACCTAAGTATTGATTGGCTAGACACTGTTCTGTGTATCACAAATCCGAGGAACGTGATGGGTGAGGCAGCTGGGTAGGAACAAAATGCCTTTAAACAATTGCCGGGGTGGAGGGTCGCGACCTAAGTCCAACACTCACGTGTCCCTGGGCCTAATAAACTTTGCGTGCCTCACATAGCTGGGCTGCTCTGGGCTTTTCTTCTCTTCTCACATTCCAGGTTTAGATAAGGAAGGAATAATTAACAGGTTCCAGAGTGGATCCAACTATCCAGCTGCACCCTCCACACAGGCAGGGCTCCTTGTCTGGGGAAGGGAAAGGGGTGTCCAGTCGGTTGACACAAGACTTCCCAAGCCCAATGCCCACACTCAATTCTCCCTCCCCCAAGCCCTCTGTGAAGAGCCTCCCCGACCCAGGCACGCCGCCTGGCCCACGGAACCCAGTCTGCAGTGAGGGCAGAGCGGAGGAGGAAGGACTCGTGCCCCTTCCGAGTCAGTGCATCCCACACTCTGTCCTCATTTGAGCTCTGTCCAATCTTCTATCCGATGCCCCCAAGGCAGGGAGGCTGCCGATCACGCTCTGACACACCTGCTGGGTAAACCTCCGAGACATGACAAGGTTCCTGTGTTTTCTCTTGCCGAGAACAGAATTTGACCTCGTCTATCAGCGAGTGCATGTTCACAGAAGGGAGTGTTCCTGGGGCGGCACGGACGGAGAGCGTGAGAGCAAGGGCGTCTCGCAGCTTCTCGGGACCCAAGCAGTTTCTGTTAGTTACACATTACCCTGGGTAGATACCTGTCTTTTGTAAACGTCATTATTATTTTTAAAAATTGTGATTTAAAAAACCTCCAAATACGTAACATAAAAACATAACATCTTTACCATTTAAAAATGTCCAGATCAATCGTAATAAATGTATTCACATAGCTATGAAACAGATCTCCAGAACTTTTCATCTTGCAAAACTGAAACTCTCTCCCCATTAAACAACAACTTCCCTTTTCTCCTCTCTGCAGCCCCAAGCAACCACCATTCTGCTTTCTGTTTCTATGAGTTTGATCACTCTAAATGCCTTGTATAAGTGTAATCATACAGGGTTTGTTTTTTTGTGACTGACTTATGGCTTATAGCATGTCTTCAGGGTTCATTCAAATTATAACACGTGACGAGATTTCCTTCCTTTGTAAGACTGAGTAGTAGTCCACTGTGTGTATATACATTTTGTTTATCTATTCATCTGTTGATGGACGCTTGGGTTGCTTCTACCTTTTGTTTGATTGTGACTAACACTGCAATGAACATGGGAGTACAAGCACCTGAGACCTTGCTTTCAATTCTTCTGGATATATACCCCGAAGTGGGATTGCTGGATCATATGGTATTTCTATTTTTAATTTTTTTAGGAATCACCATACTGTTTTTCCACAGCAGCTACACCATTTTACATTCTCATCAACAGTGCACAAGGGTTCCAATTTCGCCACATCCTCATCAACACTTGTCATTTTCTTTTCCTTTTTTTTTTTTATAGTAGCCATCCTAACAGGGATGAGATCGTATCTCATTGTGGTTTTGATTTTCATTTCCCTCATGATTAGTGATGTTGAGCATTCTTTTCATACTCTTGGTGGCCATTTGTGTATCTTTGAAGAAATGTTTATTCAAGTTCTTTCCCCATTAGACAACCCTCTTTGATCACAGAAAATGACACTTGGCAGGCCAAAAACATTATCTAGTGTGTGCAGGAGCCAGCCTGTATATAATGTGAAAATAAGTAATTCAAAATCAAAGCTGTTGGAACTTTAAATTATTTTGAGCCTTAAAGGAATGCGATTATGGGACCTAAGTCACTAACAGGCAGCTGTAACTGTTGTGTTCTGATTATAGACTTTTATCTCTTTCCTACATTGCTTTGTAAAATGTTGTAAAAGGGCACCAGAGAAGACCCCTTCCCTCTTTCTTGTTGATCTTCATTACAGATTAACTTCCCTCTTTCTTCTCTTACAACAAAGACCTCCTGACTATCACATTGTCTAAGATGGAATGTTAGGTATATTCTTTTAAATTGGAAAAAGAAAACAAACTAGCTGTTACTAATCAAATTGCTGTGACTCATAAACCAACTTTGTATGGGAAATGTTATAATTCTGCTATTTTTTTTGTTTTCTGCCTGTATAAGTGAGCCTTTAACTTTTCCGCTTTGAAGCATCAACCTTGTTTCTTTGGAGTCTGTGTTTTCCAAATGGCTATCCTCAGCTCTGCACTTGAATAAACTCTTTTAAACTGGATTCTAATCCTTTCAATTATTTCAGGTTGACAGTAATGTCATCAAAATGAAAAACTTGGCCGGGCGTGGTGGCTCACACCGGTAATCCTAGCACTCTGGGAGGCCGAGGCGGGAGGATCGCTCAAGGTTAGGAGTTCAAGATCAGCCTGAGCAAGAGAGAGATCCTGTTTCTCTACTAAAAATAGAAAGAAATTAATTGGACAACTAAAAATATATATAGAAAAAATTAGCCGGGCATGGTGGTGCATGCCTGTAATCCCAGCTACTAGGGAGGCTGAGGCAGGAGGATCGCTTGAGCCCAGGAGTTTGAGGTTGCTGTGTGCTAGCCTGACGCCACCGCACTCTAGTCCAGGCAACAGAGCAAGACTCTGTCTCAAAGAAAAAAATAAAAATAAAAATAAATTAAAAAAACAAACAGCCACCACCCAAAACAATAGAAATTAACAAGTGTTGGCAAGAATGTGGAGAAATTAGAACCCTTGTATATTGCTGGTGGGAATGTAAAACCTTCAGCTACTGTTGAAAACTGTTTGGTGGTTTCTCAAAAAGTTAAACACAGAAGTACCATATGACCCAGCAATTACATTCCTAGATATATATACCCCAAAAGAATTGAAAACACATTCTCAAGCAAATACATGTGCACACATGTCCACGGCAGCATTATTCACAACAGCCCAAAGGTCCATTCATTGGATAAATGGATCAGCCATTTGTGGTATATAGACAAACAGAACTCAGCTATAAGAATCGAGCAGGGCGTGGGAGCACGTGCCTGTAGTCCCAGCTATTCATGAGGGAGAGAGGGCTGCTAAGGCAGGAGGATCCCTTGAGTCCAGGAGTTTGAGTCTAGCCTGGGCAACATAGCAAGTTCCCTGTCTCATAAAAAAAAAAAAAGGAAGAAGAAATGAAGTACCGATAAATGCTGCATGAGCCTCAAAACACAATGGTAGGTGAAAGAAACCAGACAGAAAAAGGTTATATACTGTATGATTTCGTTTATGTGAAAAATCCAAAATAGGTAAATTCATAAAGAATTCAAATTGGTGGTTGCCAGGAGCTGGGGAGGAAGGGGGAACGAGGAGTGACTGCTAATGGCTACAGAGTTTTCCTTTTGGGGTGATGAGCTAGAGTTGTTAATTAATTGTGCAACGCTGGGAATACACTATACGCCGCTGAAATACTCTGTAATGCTGTGCAACTCTTTCCAACCCTGTGTTCAGCGCCCTCACGTGAGTAGCGCTAGAGGATAATTTCCGAAAAAAGATAAAAACCATAACTCCTGTACAAATTAAAAATAAACATGTATTAAAGATTTTACTTAATTCATTATTAATGAGAGACCCAGGCAGATGTTATCACTGATTGATAGGAGAATCCAAAGCACAGATACATACACAGATCGGAAATGTTGAAATGAGTTTGTAAATAGATGCAAACTGGCTTCTTAGGCGGAGGGAAGACAACCGAACCTCCCCAGACAGAATTTATTTGCATGTTTATAGACAAGAATTGTTCTGCTGGGACATTGTTTATCTACAACTTACAGAAGCTCACGCTCAAAGGAGATGCAAGGAGGGAAGAGCCCCGTCCGGACGAGAACGTTTTAAGCAATGCGGTTTTCCGCTGAAGCACACATTTTTCTCCTCGGCAGTTTGAAATCGGCCACGGTGGAAACATTACACAAATCAGCGCACACGATAAACAGCAATGCCCATCCCCACCTGCACACCAGCTTGTTGAACATTTACCAGAACACACGAAACCTAGCACGACATGAGGCACCAGTATGCATCTTAGATATCTCCTAACGCATCTTACATTTCCAGCCTGGGATCCGGAGGAACAGTTACAGAAGCAGCAGCCCTAGAGGGACTGCCCGACGGGGCAAGTTCCCCTCGCAGCCAAACCAGATAAGCATTAGAAGAGCCTGGAGCCAGAGCTCTCACTGGTCTGCGGGTCACCTGGGAGCTGTTTAGAAACGCAGAATCAGGCTCCACTCCAGACCTGCTGAATCAGAACCTGCATTTTAACCAGATCCCCAAGTGCTTCAAGCTCACGTTAAAGTTCTAGAAGCACAGCTCTATGCTTTTCCTGAATGCAGCCCATCCGCAATTCCTCCCATTCCTGAGGCTTCCCAGATCTGTGCCCGGCGGGGCAGACTTACCCCCCAGACATGCACGGGGCCCCCAGGGTTCTCCTCGGTGGTGCTCATTGGGGCGCTGGTCGACTAACTTCAGGCAGCGCTCAGTGCCTGCCCTCCAGTTCTCTCGCTTGTCTGCCCTTCCTCCAGGGATGGTGGCTGATGGAGCCACAGATGGGCAGGAAGGGGCAGGTTTGCTCCCCTCCAGGCCTAGACAAATGCTGGCTGCGGGGAAGTTTCCCCTGCCGGTATTTGAGAAGTTTCCCCTGATGCAATGGGCTCAGGCAAGCCCAGGGCTCTGCCCTTCTCTGCCAGGAGAAGAAAAGCTACAGAAAGGATCGAAGGGAGGGAGGGCCTGATCCCATCTCTGGCATCATGGTCGTGAGAAATTGCTGGAAATGCTTTTGTCAGGAAGACCGGCGGCCCAGCAAGGATGGGTCTTCCCTCCGGGGGCCACCATTGACTGCCGAGACTGGGCCTGGGGCACTAGGAGCAAAGGTGTGGGAGGCGGGGCAGGGAGTAGAATCTTCAAGGTCACTTAGGTAATGCAGGAAAGGCTAACTAGCAGTGATAATGACACCTCTTTCTCCAGCTCAGTCATTGCAGGAAGCACTGGGTCGCATTTTAGTCTGTTATCCTGTTTCAGAAGAGCCTGAGACTAGGTGAGGCCAATATTATTTGCCCAGAGTGATGCGATTGTAAACCGTGGAGCCGTGGCTGGAGTCCAGTCTCTCCCGTCCAGAGCCTCTTGCTCGCAGGCCTGTTGCTGGGACTCACCGGCTTCTCCTTTCCTGGGCTCAGCTCGAATGAGAAGACTTGATGAAGGCTTGGCCGCCGGCATCAACATCGATGCACTCCCCTCCCCCCCGGAAGAGAAACACTACACACAACTTTATGGTTCACTCCAGGAACTTCCTGGAAAGATTCATCAGTTCAGTAGAAAGCATCAAATGACGGCTTCTACCTCAAACTTGTTCCCCTCTTCGCCTCCAAGTCCTCACCGTGCTGTACCCACAAATCTGGAAGGATTATATCACGATCCTCGTCCAATCCCACGTACGTTGAAAAGCTCATCTCGAATCGCACATTTTGAAATTCAAAAATATCAGTAAATATTCCAATGCTGCTCTCTCCTACTCTGAGACCCTACTCAGGCCCTGTCATGGGAACGTTCTTCTTTCCCCTGGTGAGCTGCAAACTCAGCGTTGTTATCACCAAGCAGGGCTGGCTTTTGGGCCCGTGACCTGTGCGGTACCTAGGTCCCTGCGCACAAAAAGGCTACCCATCTGGCCTGGCCCAGAGTAAGAGCTCAATGTCAGCTGTTAGCTACTCACAATGGCCTGACCCCATTACATCGGGCAAACCTTTTTGCTCGTGGAGCGTGGATTCTGCACTAGCCTCCAATAAGCAATTCTGAGTAACTGTTTTTGGCCCCATGTGCTTCATTCAGAAAGTGGTCCGTCTTTCCCCGCTGTAGCTTTCCCCTTCTGTAGCTTCCCCCATGAGCAAGGCCTAAGCCTCAGGTGCGGGATGGGCTGACCCTCTGATAAAGTTTGACTCCATGCCAGGGACCCAGCAGGCTCTGGGGGAACATATTCCATAGAGCGGTCCCTGGGACTTATGGTCTCCATGGAGACTGTGGCATCCCTGAGATCCATTTAGAAGACGTTGGGAGAAGGAGGTGATCCTGTGGGGTGTTGGCTGCAGAAGGGCAGAAGCGAAAGGCCAGGCAAGAGGAAATGGTGTGGAATAGCCTGGAACATCATGCCTCTCTAGCTGAGGCGAGGAGGGTGGTGAGAACTTCGGGGAGGAGGACAGGCACCAGGTCAGGGAAGAGGTGGTGAGGGGTCACCGAGGGAGGCAGATGGAAAGGAGAGGTGTGTGGCAGATGGGTGGGAGGGGCTTCTTCCTTTTTCTCCCAGATAAACACAAAGCATCCAGTTTAGAGACACAAAGACAAGTGCAGGAGAGAATAGCTAGAACACTCAAAGTGGTCACCTCAAAGCAGCAGAACCGAGCACTTCAGTTACTACTTAAGTTTGTGCATGCTGCAGCTTAATAACAAAATTAGTATAAAACAGAGGCCACTTCTAGGGCTAAATTATGTAGGATTTTTTTTTTTTTTTGAGACAGGGTCTCGCTCTGTCACCTGGGCTAGGTGTGAGTGCCATGGTGTGATCCTAGCTCACTGTCACCTCAAACTCCTGGGCTCAAGTGATTCTCCTGCCTCAGTTTCCCGAGTAGCTGGGACTACAGGCATGAGCCACCACGCCTGGCTAATTTTTCTATTTTTAGTAGAGATGGGGTATCTCACTCTTGCTCAGGCTGGTCTCAAACTCCTGACCTCAAACAATCCTCCTGCCTTGGCCTCCAGAGTGCTAGGATTACAGGCGTGAGCCACACCATGCCTGGCTAATTATATAGTTTTTAACTGCATAAAATCTAGACAGTGGAACAAAGAAACAGAAGTTTGGGAGCTTTGGGGAGCAAAGTTCCCAAGATGGAGCAGTTAAAGAAAACTATGACGCGAAGGCGGGGCCGTATGGCCTGTGCAGGCCTGTGAGTCACAAAGGAAGCTGCCAGCCCCAGGGGATGACTCTGGAAGCCTGCTCTGTGCAGAGAAGAACACTGCTGTCCCAGCAGACCCTGACCACCAGAAACCCTGCGGACGCAGAGGTAGTGGGTCACCACGTGCCGTGATAAAACTATGCATGACAGGCACGGGGTTGGCAGCTCGGCCCTGGAGTGTCTCCCTTCTTGGAACGTGGACAGGGCCCAAGAATCTGTATTCTAATGCACCCTCCCCATCTTCACCCGCGATCTTCATCAGGCGCACTTGGGAGAAGCCATGCCGATGGGGTGGCCGTCTCCTTGGCTTCCTGTATCAGCAGAGAAGGGCGGAGCCGTCTTCTTCAGGTCTCAGCCGTGTGGAAGGCTCTGGAGCCACCACCGCAACAGGGGCCAGTGTGAGCAACCCACCCACACCTCTACCCTTCCCCGCGTCAGTGGGCAATCAGTTTACCAAACACGCAGCAGAAAAATAATTAAATTATTTAATTTAAAATAGCAAGACTTCAGCTTCCATCCATACAGTCAGGGTTTTCATTACAATTTTGCATGTGCAAAAACTCACACTGCTACTGTGCCACAACAGGAAGTTTGTAAAGACAGTTTTTCTTGTCATGGACATAGGAAGAGTTCCGTGTGCACCCTCAGCTTGGGCCAAATAATAATCTTTATTAAAAACCAAAACTGAACAAACAAACCCACAAAACCCTCAGAAACACAAAGAGGCAGAAAGTGGCTGGTAAACATGACGGAAAGACCAAGGTTCAGAAAGTGCATGAAAACCGGGGGACGCCAGGTGGAGAACACTGTTACGACTGCAGCACGCGCTGCGGCTGAGGTTACGCTCGGGTCACCGAGGGATGCGGGCAGATAAACATTAACGACACCCACAGAGGAGAAAGGAGCCCACTAGGGCTGGGCAAAGTGTAGAAGGAACCCGGTCGTGTGATGCGCGGATCAGAAGCAACAGCCTCTCTTGGACTTTCAGGATGTGCTTTCCTTCCCATCCACGCTTTAGGTCTGAGCTCTCCCCACCCGGCTGGACTGGCTCCCTACTGGGTGTAAGAAAGAGGCGATGCTGTTTTCGGGGTTGGCCAGGCAGAGGCCCAGGCTAAGGCACCCAGACGAGCCCCTCCCCTGCTCACGCTGTCACCACCATTCATGGCAACCATTCGTCTGCAGTGCCAGGGTGGGTGGCAGAGGAGGCTGACGTGGAAATACCCAAGGCATGACTTCTTGGAGGTTTTTACTGAAGCAGACAGTGCAGCCAGTGGCACCGAACAATTGGAACGAGGGTGTGAGCGCGCCCCAGGCAGCAGAGCAGGTGTTTTCTGAGCCTCTGCCTCCCTCTACCGGCCCTTCCTGGCCAAGGCCACTCTGAGGAAGGCCACGCCTCGCCTGGGACAGGGCTTTCTGCAGGCTGCAAGTGCTCTGGGCCCTGCTGAGCCAGGTTTATTCCTCCAAGCCTGGAGCTCTGAGTCACTGTGTCATCTTCCCTTTGCAGCAAGCACATTCCCCAATGACGGCTCCACTCTAGGAGCTAAAGTGAGCGAGGGTCTTTGTCCTCTGTGTGCCCGAGACCTGCTGTACTGTCTTCAGGGTTTCTGTACGGACTCTGAAGCCTGAGGAGATGTTTTCCTCTTGCTGATTTTCATCAAGAAATCTGTTTTCGAATGAAACCAAAAATGGCAATTTTGGACCTAGTCTTCAACAAGACCCTTCCTTTCCTGATACAGATGTTGTTTTCGAGAGTAAAACAGGAATCGACAGCACAGCATGACTTTGCTTTAATCCAGATCCACATTACTAGGCTCAGAAAACCATTTCCCTCTCGAAGAGTTCTGACGGAGTCCAAGGGAAGTCACTTTCCCAGGCCACGACCCCCAGGGAAGACTTACACTTGCCATTCTTAGCCCATGGCTTCTGCAGCTTAATGGAGAAATTGCTTTCTGAAGACAAAGGGAAGTGTTGGTGGAAGATCACAGGATATATTAATAAATAGAGATGCAGCTGCTTATTTTAAATCCTTTTCCTTTTAAATGTACATAATCCACGTTGCTACTTCCCTCAACCGAATACCAAACAGCGAAATCTTGAACCGTCACCTTCAGGGAGGAATCGGTATTTGGATCATTCACCAACTCTCTGGTCACCTTTCCCACAAAAAACTGAACGAGGAAGCGAATAAGCCAGTTCCCCTCCCAGCTCACCCCGATTTTAGTCTCCCTAAGAACAGGATTACAAGGAAGGACCTGGAGAGAAGTGGGGAGTCCTCGAGGGGTCCCAGAGATGCCTCTTGTTCCAGCCCTTGCACTGGGAGGAGGGACCTGTGTGTTAAGAGGCTGGTGGGGGGGCAGGGGTCTGGATTCTGGCTGTGCTTGAAACCCATGCTCGATCTGCATCGAGGGTTGGTGACCCACAGACACAATCCAGGATGCCCCAAGGAGACTGGCTGTCCCTGAGCAGTTGTGCTGGGACATGCGTGGTAGTCACCACACAACCTCAAGGGAACCTTCAACCTGCTTAAAGATAACTGGCTTCTCTGTTGACCAGCAAGCTATTCAAGAAAAGCTGGGCTCTCCAGGGAATCTGCTCCATGATGTCTGGGTGGGGGACACATCGCTGTCATTTTATTTGATCATATGCAGTTGGGTACACAGGTGTGGGTCCCTCAAATTGTAAACAGTGTTGTGAGGTCCTCAGGACACTGAGGGCAGCTGAACAAGAGGCACCCTGGTGGTGACCATGGACCACTGGTTTCCCTCTCATTGCCACTCTCGTGCAGATGAACAACCCCCAGTGCGCCAGGGCATGGGTGCGACTGGAGGGTCCAGGAGGTAGAAGATGCTGAGTTGGCAGCTGCTCCCCCACGGGGGTGAAGAGCTTCACTAGCAGGGGCTTCCAGGGCAGCAGACCCCACTCCCACTCCTGCGCGAGGGACTCACAGAAGCCACCTGTCCGCAGGAGGGCAGCCCCTGTACACGGTACTAGGAAGGGCTCAGGTGCTTGGAAGTCCCTCTGGGGTCCGTCTGGATTCCTGAGATTCTCCCATCTTGGAGGGTGCAGGGGCCTCGCAAGGGCCAGCCGGGCTGTCGGCGGGAGGCGGAGAAGAGCGGCAGCAGCAGCAGAGAGAGCAGAGCCGGGTCCGGACGGCGCGGGTGCAGAGGACAAACATGATGCAGTTGGCACCGCCCTGAAACGTGTTCCCGATACCCTGTCAGGGAGGAAGAGCAGGCTGGAGTTGGTCTTGGACACACGGGGAGGAGGCTGGGAGGTGCTGTGGAGCCCAGAACCTTTTTCGCCCACCCTCCCTCTGGGCTGGTCTGGGACAACCTTGGCCGTGTGGGCCTTCGGCAGGCTTCAGGCCAGCCTGAGCTGGCAGACCTGCTCCAGGTCTTCTGGGTTGGGCAGGACCCAGGATCAGTCACCTCTCCCGGGGATACCCTAGGCTGCTGGAGAGCAGCTCACCACCTACCAGGCCACCCTGATCCCTCCACTTCCTCTTTCCAAGGCCCCCTCTGAGCAGGGAGGAAGGCAGTGAGCCGAGCTCCCTCTGCTGGGGGAAGCGGTCTGGCCGTGCCTCCACCGAAGGCAGCCAGGGCCAGGAGGGCAGACCTACGTGCAGAACGACCAGCACCGGTGCCCGCACCGCTGGGGAGCCGCAGAGGGTCAGCACGAAACGCACGGTGCTCCAGACCCGGAGGCAGATGAAGATGAGCGGGATGAGGACCAGCTTCTTATCGGCCGCTGAGGAGTTGTGCGGCAGGCGGTGCGCCTCCGAGAGGATGGGCCGGTACTCCGAGAGCGCCTCGTGCTGTGTGGGGACAGCCGGGGCAGCTTTGAGCGGACGGGCACCCACCTGCCACGTCCGCCCAGGCTGCCCGGGTCTTGCCAGGGACGAACACTAGCTCGGGAGGGTAGAGGGAGACGCCCAGCGCCTCTTCCATGCGTGTGCTGAAGAGCCCCAGGGGTGCATCCAGCCCAGATCCTTCTCCCGAATCCCGTCTCCCAAGCTCTCCACTGACTCCCCATCCCCACGTGGACACCTCCAGGCCGTCTTAGACGGCTCATGTGATCTTGAGCCCCGAGCACTTCCCTGTCTCAGCTAATGGACCCCCCATCCTTCCAGCTGCCGGGGCCAAAAACTTGGGAGTTGGCTTGGACTCCTCCCTGTTCCCACACCCCACATCCAGTCCCCACCGGGCAAGTCCTGTGGGCCCTGCCTTCAAAGCAGTCCAAACCCTGGACGCTTCTGCCCAGCCTGGTCCAGGCACCTGCTTCCCAATGGGGCTGGATCCACCGCCCTCTCCCCCATCCCGCTCCCCATGCCAGGCCACTCTCAGCACAGACGCGGCAGGAGAGCTACAAACCCAAGTCAGCCCAAGTGAGGCCTCCGCTCAAAGCTCTTCAGCCATTCCCATTTCACATGGTCCTTGTGATGTCCCAGCAGGGCTGACCCTGGTCCAGTCTGACCTCATGCCCACTGCTCTGCCCCATGTTCCCGCTATTCCAGCCACACGGGCCCCTGTTATTCCCCAAATGTGCAGGCACAGCCCACCCCAGGGCCTTTGCACTAGCTGTTCCCTCTCTCTCAAATATTCTTCCCTATTAGTCTACATGGCTCATTTCTTCACCCTCTTCAAGTCTTTGCTCAAGTGTCACCTTCTGGATGAGGCCTGACAGCCCTATTTAAACTGCATGGGCACTTTTGCATCTGGCAGCAGCCATCGGGTAAGCCAAGAAGTGTGCATATAGTACCCCCGGGAGCTATGGAGGAAGTAGCGGTCTGATGCAACACGCTTTCGTCTGAGGTCTGCTGCTGGCAGTACCGCCAGCTCTTGGGTGAAGTGCGCAGACTGGGATACAAGGTCATGTCACATATGGGATTCGTGTGCACCATGGTGGCTGCAAACGCCCAGTTCCTAAGGTACAACCTGTGGCAAGCCTGTCCATCACCATGGTGTTAACCGTTTGTTCCAAGCTTTCGGTCTGTTGCCGAGGAGGGAGCTGGACACCACTGTGGGGCTCTAAGAGTCCTGAATTCTTACCGGGTTGGTGAGGATTCCACATGCAAACTTCTTGAGGTTATCCTCATTGATCCATTCCATAAAGCTATCAGAGGAAATCCTGACACCCAGTGGATCACCAAACTGGTCCACAAGCGCAGGGGCACGCGTGGGCTGACACCTGCAGGCTGCAAGAGCCGTGGCCTTGGAAAGGGCCGTAAGTTCCACCACACTGTCGGCGGCTCTCGCCCTGCAGCTTGGAGAAGTACCCTCCAGCCCCGTTACCACTAATATAGAGAATGTTTGTAAAATTCATGCCTAATAAACAACTTAGGATGGTCGTGTCTGCTTAAGGGTGTTATTTGTCTATTAAAACTAGTCTCCAGATCGTTTCATGAACGCTTTGTCAAATTGTGAAGTTAGAGTGCAGTAATGTTTGAAGACTGTAAGTGATGGTGTATCCCGTTTCTAGTAAGGTAAACTTTTTTTGTCTTTGCTTTATCTTATTAGTGAGTTCTATGGCAGTGGGTAAAACACGCTGTGTGGTGTAATAGGTATAAAATAAATTCTTTAAAAGAGGAATGCTGAAAATAAATAAATAAATAACCGGCACAGGCGTTTCCCAGACAGTCCCATCCCCACATCTGCTCTTCATTGTTCTGTTTTCCTTCGCTCTTCTCGTCCTCCATCCTGTGATGTCGTTCACCTTGTTTCTCATCCTTATTGTTACCATCCTCCTCCCTCCCCAGAATGCAAGGCCCCAGGGACAGGCCTGCTGTGTCCCTAGGAGCAGAAAGAGGTGAGCTCCAACTCACCTTGGCGTCCCTACTCCTGGGGACTGTCTTTCAGGAGAGACAGGAGGAGGCTCACTTTCAGATCAAAACTGCATTTGTAAAAAGAGATGAAACAACTCACAAGGTGTGTTTTTGAGGTTGGCTGGTCCTGTGTCTGGGACACAGGAGGCCCAGGTGAGGGGAGGAGCCCGAGGTGTTCAGCCAGCCCCTGGTGTCCTGTGGAGTCACCCCCCTTGGCATCTCTGAGCACCCAAGCTTCTGCAACTCGCCTGCTCAGAGCACCTGCCGCTTCCTCCTCTCGGGGCCGTTAGCAGCAGCCCGGAGAGCTGGCACCCCACCCCAGCTTTCCAGAACCAGCGGGGGCCACAGGTGGGGTGGATGGGGGGTGGGGTGTCAGCTCAGCCGCTGCTGGCTCCTCTTTAGAGCAAAGCTTGCTCCCAGCTCTCCTTCCTAGCTAGAGGCAAAGAGCAACTCACACATTCCCACCTCCCTCCCTCTGTTATTCCTTTTTTCTGGAAACCCTTGACCAACTGTAAGAGAGGACCCATTGTCACAGGTAGGGTCAGCCTTGCAGGCACAGCCCCACGGGCTCCCTGACACACCACAGGAAGGGCAAGAAGAAAGGCACACAAAAGGGCACTTCCAGAGGGAGGGCCTGGCAGAGCTCCTGGAACCTTCTGAGGGTAGTGGGAAAGAGGAGGAGGTGAGAAGGGCATTTGCCACCCAGGCAGGAGACCAGCTGCAAGGCTGTAAGGAGACAAAAGAGGATTCCAGAGCAACTGGGAAGTCCTGAGGCGTCTCCAGCTAGGACTGGCTGAGCCAGCAGAGCACTCCAGGGCAGGGTGACAACCAGTGATTTCCAAGTAAAAGGAAAACCAGAAGCCTTGAGAAGACACAGATGGAGTTGGGCCAGGATTAAGGTGTCACAGTGGTCACAGACGGCTGCAAGGAGCGTCCTAACTCAGAAATGGCTGCAGAGTCAACGGGATGGCCTAAAGGCCAGTACGACCCTCGTGTGGTTTAAGCCTTGAAAAGTCAGAAAGCCAAGGAGATAGGGAATCGCCAGCACCCTGCAGCCTGAGCTTGGAAGTCTCGGAAATTCAGAGCATCTCCTCTGAGCCTCTCACTGCTCCAGCCCCTTGTCACATGTCATCTGTGACCGGACACTTCTGCCTCTCCCTAGGAGGGCAGGATCTATGCTGCACATACACGGGCTGCATAGCCCATGCTTTACAGTGCTGTCGTGCTAGTACATGCTCAATAAAAATACACTGAATGATTGGCCGAGTGGCTCAATGGACGGGTTGATCTGAGACCTTTTTGTGGCAGTTTGCTGTGGCTACAGAGGGGCCCCTACTCCAGTGTGCAGAACTATTCATCAGGAACAAGGTACAGCTTGGCCAAGGTACAGAGGAAAATCATTCTTTCCTAGACTTTCTGACCAGCCCAGCCTATTAAAAATTCCTAAAAATATTTTTTTTTTCTTTTTTGAGACAGAGTCTCGCTCTGTTGCCCGGGCTAGAGTGCTGTGGAGTCGGCCTAGCTCACAGCAACCTCAAACTCCTAGGCTCAAGTGATCCTCCTGCCTCAGTCTCCCGAGTAATTGGGACTACAGGCATGTGCCGCCATGCCCAGCTAATTTTTTCTATATATTTTTAGTTGTCCAGCTAATTTCTTTCTATTTTTAGTAGAGACAGGGTCTTGCTCTTGCTCAGGCTGGTCTCGAACTCCTGAGCTCAAACAATCCGCCCGCCTCGGCCTCCCAGAGTGCTAGGATTACAGGCGTGAGCCAACCCGCGCCAGCTGAATTCCTAAAACTCTTACCATTCATGAAACGATTGTAATCCCTAAGGCTAATTAGGAGGGTTATTTGTAACACTGATTATGAAATTCCATGTCCTCCCTTCCCAGGGGCATGCCAGCCCAGCTCTCACTTGGCTACATCCTCACCTTTCAGCCAAACTCCTCAAGTTTAAGCAGCTGCCACGGCCTTTCCGCCAGGGGGCAGGAGAGAGCCGTGGCCGAGAACACAGTGCTCAGGCGGTGGGAGCCCTGTGCGTCCAGCAAGCAGGCCCTTAAGTCCATCCAAGGAAGAGGAACAGGCCCCGGCTCTTGACCCTGTGATACAGCATCCTGCCCGGTGCCTGGCACATATCAAGTGCTCAGTCCCTCTGGCCTGTCACTGGTTCTGTCCCCAGAGATGCAGACTGTCCCCTAAGGTAGTTGATCTCAGCGCCAGGACTTGGGGCTGGGGGGCCCCGCACCTGGGCACAGCAGCCACGTGGAGAGCTCCGAGCTCCGAGGGCAGCGAGGCAGGGGCACCTACCGCTCTGTTGATGTGCTTCCTGACCAGGAGGTACAGCAGCGGCAGGGTGACGTACGCCAGCATCTCCCACAGCTTCCCCGTCAGCAGCATCCACAGGACGCGGTCCTCGGCCCCCAGGTCGATCCAGCACCAGCCCACAGACACGTCCGAGGCGTCATAGCCGATCTTCTTTAGAGCGACAGCTGCCACGGTGATGGCCAGTGGAACCCCCCAGCTGAGGAATGACAAGAGGGAGGCACTGAGGTCAGGCCGCGGCTCCCAGCATTTTTGCCAGTATGGACAAAAATGACAAAGAAGGGGGACAGTGTCCCTGGAAAATCTGACGGGCAGCTGTCGCCTGGGTTCCTGGGAGACTGGCCCTAGAATGGTGTGACGCGGCCCGCACCCCAGCTCCTTCCTGCACCCAGAGGGGTCTTGGGCACTGGTGTGGAACAGCCCACATGTCTGTGCTCACGCACACGTGTCAAGAGCAGTCGGTGCTCCCGGTTGGCCCTTGAGTCTGGAGGTGCACACACTGGTGGCTTGGGGTTGCCTGGGCAGGGAATTCCAGGGTCCCACGTTCCCCCAGTGGGATCTAGGAAGTAGATTATGGGCTTAGGGCAGGCACAGCCCCTCTGCTCTGAGGACTCCTCGTTCGGTGGGGAGGGAGCATGACCTGGCAGGGGTCAAAGGGGGCCTCTGCAGCACAGAGCTCAGGCAGGGCCCCTCTAAGGGCAGTGCTGGGCTCAGTTTTCTAAAGCTGTCCCCCACAGCCACACGGCCAGGATTAGGCCCAAGCCCCAGGGCCCCTTCTCCAAGCTCCCCGCACCAGGCTGTTCCTTACAAAGCAGCTTAAATCGGTCAAAGGGATACACAAAAGCTACGTGTGGCTCCTGGAAGAGGCAGCACAGGGGGCGGCTAAGAGCTTGGACTCTGGTGCAGTGCGCTGGGTCCAAGTCCCGGCTCTGCCCTGGCTCGGGCAAGTTATTTAGCTTCAACATGCCAGTGTTCGCTGCATGGTGGGAATGACGACAGTGCCTGCAGGGTGTCATCCCAGGGTGGTTAGGGGACCAAACAAATGTGCATGTGTGCGGTGCCCAGGGCCAGGCAGGCGACACAATGTTGCTAGTGAGTCATGTCCGACTGTCCCAGGGCTCGGCCTGAGGTGCAGATGGCGGCACTGCATGAGGCCCATGTGCTTTCTGTCCCCAGGAACAGGACTCAAGTGCCCCTGTCCTAGGTCAGTCGCCTGGGGAGCAAAGCAGTATGTAAATAGGAATGATACTGTCAGTGTCTCCAGGAAATAGTTTAGTTCAGGAATTGGCTATATTTTGAGAGCTCTGTGTTAGGAATATGGGTTCTTTCTAAAAGCAAGTCACAAACCCAAGATGAAATCAGAGTTCCACGTGAATCTGATACCGATATGAGACTAGGAGAAGTACCATGCTTCAAGAAGTTTCCCCCAAATGCTGCAGGACCGGCAGAGGAGGTGGCATGGGGTAGGGGTAGGAAGGAGAAAGACAGCTCCCCGAGACAGGGAAGCTTTGGCGTGGGATGTTTTCAGAACAGAGGCGCCCTGGCCAACCATCCCCTCTCGGCCCACCCTGCAGGGCTGGGCAGGAGCACTGCGGGCAGAGTCACCGTCACCCTCAGTGGCAGGAAAGCAGCATGTTCTCTTTGAGGTCCCAAAGCCACAGAAGAGGAAAAAAGATAATAAAAGTTAAAGGGTTATGAGGAAGGCACTAAGTTACATCAGGAGTCTATTCATTTTTCTTTTTTTTTTGAGACAGGATATCACTCTGTCACTCAGGCTGCAGTGTCATGGTGTCATCATAGCTCACTGCATCCTCGAACTCCTGGGCTCAAGCAATCCTCCTGCCTCAGCCTCCCAAGCAGCTGGGACTAGAGGCGCGTGCCACTACGCTCGGTTAATTTTTCCATTTTTTGTGGAGACAGGGTCTCACTCTTGCTTAGGCTGATTTCCAACTCCTGGCCTCAAGCAATCCTCCAGCCTCGGCCTGGACTGCTAGGATTACAGGCCTGAGCCACCGCGCCAGGCCTGGACTCTGTCCATTTTAAATGCTTGTTCTATGCAAAGCTATTTATCTGGTAAGTTAATACGTATTAATGTCAAACCGTTTTGCTGTAAGAAAGGGCTGTCGTTTTAAAACTCATGACGTCCCAGGATTTCAGGACGACATAAGTCCAGCTCTGAGCTCCATGAGGCCCAGGCTGAGTCGGCTCAGTGTTCTAATCTCCAGCACCGGGAACGGTGCCCGGCACAGGGAGGGACAAAGGAAGGGCTTGCTGAATGAATGAATGAATGGATGGATGGATGAAGTTGGAGCCAAGTAACTGAGACGGCATTCCCCAGGCCACTCCTTAAATACTCGCTGCCAGGACGTTACTGAACAGGAGGTGACAGGATTTCGGAGCGCTAACCGCCAATCCTAAGGTTCTAATGTGCTGTTCCTCAGCACCTCATCGTTTGCAGGAATCTTGGATGCGGAAAATCACCGTGTGTGGGAACAGTCAGCCTGGAGGAGGCTGGGTCTCACCCAAGCAGGAGTCCCCTCCGGGATGGACCGGCAGGGGGCCGCAGGGGGAAAGGGGCCGGCTCAGACCAGCGCAGTCCTCCCTGGGCGTCCCCCACATCCTGGCAGCCCTCGCAGGAAGCCAGGAGACCGCATGGTGACAGATCCACACTCCGTAACTTCAGGCTTGTAGTACTAAAGCTGCAAAGTGACAGATCTCTTCTGCATTACTGGGGAATTCCTGGAGCTGGGTTTGTGCTGGGAAATGGCCATAGAGAAGGTCCAACAGGCAGAGGGTTTACAAAGGGGTTTGAATGTGGGCTTGACCAATGACGTAGCTGTGTGAACTTGAGCACAGGGAGAAGCAGCTATGTTGGGACCAGAAGCTGCGGGGGAGGTATTCAAGTGGGAGGTGGAAAGAGCCAATAAATATTTAATATCAGGGAGCTGGTGGGAATGGAGCAGGAGGAATGGTCTAAAAATCCCACAAAGCAGGCTGGACAGGACTCATTACCTATGGATGCGGACAGTGGTGTCCTGGTAACCTCACAACTAGCTCTCCAGAAAAATGCAGATATTCGCGCGTGTGAATGTACGCATGTATATAAGCACATATAAATTTATTACAAGTTTCACTGATATAGGGGATGTGAAGCACACAATTTACAAATAATAATAAAATACACGACACGCCTTATTGCCAACTCCACACAGCCAATTGGTTCTCACCGAATGCTTCTGTTAATTTCGGCCACACCTGGGATTTTGCCAACCTAGGGATGCAATCGGCAAATGAGAGCAGTTCTGGGACGTGAAGCTGACTGATGTTTTCATTTCCCTGAATGAGTAAGATGAAAGTGAAAAGAGGAAGACACAGAAAGCAAGACTTATGTCAGAATGCCACTGGTTAGTGACAGGAGAACTTTGTTGCTGAATCAGGTCAGTGTTTTCCTGTACGAGGAGAGCATTTTTTTCCTGCTCCATGAGGTTGCCTCCTCTCATCTCTTCCCCCTCCTCACCCTGCCTGCCAGGACATAGCTGCCATCTCTGCTTAAGCTCAGAGATAAATAACGCTTTTAAATTTAATCTGTACTGTTAACATTTTCTCCACCACCTTCTTAAAGTCTCAATCAGGGCTCCAGCAAACTATGGCCCTCGAGGCCAAATCCAGCCTGTGATCTGTTTTTTATTTTTAATTTTTTTTATTTTTTTGAGACAGAGTCTCACTCTGCTGCCCAGACTAGAGTGTCATGGCTTCGGCCTAGCTCACAGCAACCTCAAATTCCTGGGCTCAAGCGATCCTTCTGCCTGAGCCTTCCAAGTAGCTGGGACTACAGGCGCCAATTTTTCTATCTTTAATAGAGGGGGGTCTCACTCTTGCTCAGGCTGGTCTCTAATTCCTGAGCTCAAGCGATCCTCCCACCTTGGCCTCCCAGAGTGCTAGGATTACAGGCGTGAGCCACTGCATCTGGCCCCATGACCTGCTTTTTAAAATAAAGATTTTTTTTCAACACAGTCATAGCCATTCATTTATAAACTCTCTGTGGCTGCTTTCTGGCAGAGTTGAGCAGTTATAACAGACTACAGAGCTGAAAATACTTACTATTTGGTTCTTTACAGAAGTTTGCTGACCTCTGCTCTACAAAACCAACAAAGCAATAAATCAAGTCCGGATTTATAGCATCTGCCAATTTCCATGGTGTCAATACTCCTGCCGTGGCCAGTCTGAAGCCACTGACACGTGCAGTTGGGAGCAGATGCGCAGTGGCACCATCACACAGTATTTCCACCACACAGATGCAAATAACCTCAAGCGTGCAGATAAAATAATTAGGATATGATAAGTTTCAAGTATTTATGACTTTTGTTTTCATTACAATTTAACCTTTAATAATGGTTGTATCTAACAGCTCACAAAATTCCCTAAAATGTAACAATCGGGTCTCTCAAGATGGCTCCAGGACACCCCTGCACGGAGGATGGAAGGTAGGGAGCCGAAGGGGCCCCGGGTTCTTGACTGACTTGACTGACAGGCTGAGGAGGAAGTGGGTGCTTTCAGAAACCTCAGAAGGGCAGGCTAAGTCATTCTCTGGCCAAGAGGCCCCCTGAGCTGCAGGTAGTCTAAGTCTAATAGCTGCTCCACAAACAAATGTGGCATAATTCCTGCTTTATAGAAACGTAGATTTCCAATTCTGACATGCACCACCTCACAGTTTTTCCCCCTTCGGAAAAAAAAAAAAAAGCCACCAGCCAAAAAAATAAAGTCAGAACAAGTAAGGTAATACGATACGGCTTAATAACAGCACCTGCAACAGAGACCAAGGGATTGAGTTGATTGCAACCTCAGAACTCAGGTGCTCCGAGGGGTTGCCCTGATGGCAGGCGCGGTGGTTCACAGCAGCCGATGCGAGGTCCTGTCTGCCTCTGTGTGGACGCCTGCAACCCACGTTCTAAGTCTGAGCCTGGCAAGCTGGCACCAGAGCTGGGTCACCTGGGGAGCATGCGAAGAGATGCTGGGCTTGAGCTATCCTCAGGTGTTTAAACAGTCCTGAAGAGGACCTGCTAGTGGAGAAGGGGCTAGATGGCCGGAGGAAGGGAGGTGAGTCCCACTCAGTCCTAAAACAGGGCTGAATGGGCAGCTTCCACCGAGGGAGGCCGAGAGATCATGTTTGGGGGATGCCATAAAGGTGCAGGGTGGGGTGGCTGGGAGGGGAAAGATGTGGGTTAAAGCAGGTGACTGGTAAGGCCCTCCTCTCCAAACCTGTGGCTCTGAGGCTGGGCTGGGTCTGCCTGGAAGGAGGAAGCCCAGAACACCACACTCCAAGGAGAGGACCCACTTGAGGGCACCAAGAGCATCTCCCAGAGGTGCCAGAGCCCCAGCTCTGATCGCTGTTTGCCTAAAAACACAAATCAGTGTCCTCCCTGCTCAGAGGCTGTTATGGGCTGAACTGTGCGCCCCCCAAATCCATCCGTTTAAGTCCTAACTTCTGGAACATGACTGTATGTGGGGACAGGGTCTTTCAAGAGGTGATTAAGTTAAAATGGGGTCATTAGATGGGCCCTAACCCAGTATGACTGGTGTCCTCATAAGCAGAGATCCGGACACAGACACACACGGAGAAGACCATGTGAAGACACAGGGAGAAGACACAGGCCGTCTAAGCCAGGGAGAGGCCTCGGAAGGACCTGACTCTGCCGAATTTTGACCTTGGACATCGAGCATCCAGAACCACGAGAGAATGAACTTGTTGTTTAAGCCGCCCCGTCTCTGCAGCCTTGTGACGCAACCTGAGCGGACTAAGAGGCTTCTACAAACTATGGGGGAAGAGACACGTGCTCTGGGCAGGGGACGCCATAAATCATCTCTGACCCCTGAGTTCTGGGGCGCTCGTCAGATGACCACAGCAGGTGGCCTGTCCCCAGAACAGCGGTGCTCTGGGTTTGCTGACACCTCCCCATCAGAGCTGGGTCCCTCAGAGTTCCCAGCCGTGCCCAGAGGGGGACCTGCTGCCACGTGGTCCCTGGAACCTGTCCCCACTAGAGTCAGGGTGGGGGAGACTGCAGTGAGGGAGACACACCTCCACTGCACAGACAGGGAAAATTCCACTGGTTTCAAAGATGCTTTGAATGGCCTTTCCCGCCTCCACGAAGGAGCTGGAGGTTAGACTTTGAGGGGCTCAGGCAGGGTCTGCTCGATCCTCTGCTTCCACCTTTGGATTCCTGCACCTTTTCCTCGCCCAAACCCCACCCTTCCTATATACAGATCTTTGGGGGTTGGCACCAGCTGGGGAGAGAACAAAGGGGTCTCCTCCCCCTTCTGTGAGCCAAACACAGTGCCTGGTGTAGGTACCGTGTGGCCTATGGGGAGCCGTGAATGTTAACACAAAGCAAAAACTGCTTGGAAAACGAAACTCTTGTGCAACAATGTGCCGATTGAGAAAACTCCTGGGAGCAGCGGAGAGCAGGGCTGGGAGAGCTGGCTGCACGGAGTGAGGCCTGGTGAGGCTGCCCGGAGGTTTCTTCCTCAAGAACAATGGACACTTATTGTCCAGCTCATGAGGCTGAGGGCTGGGGCGTGGGAGAAGTTCAGAGATCAGCCACTGGGCCAGGCCACCATGAGGTCACTCTGCAGCTTTGGCTGAAGGGGGGAGAGATGTCAAAGGCACTTTCAAATGCACACTCACACCCTGCCACTGTCTGCAGCCCCCGACTCAGAGACGCTTCCCTGCCCACCTGGGTCCTGGCTGCCTTGGCCGAGGGGTCAAGGGGCAGCCTCTGCTGTCACAGCCCCCTGGTGCTGGTGTTCAGGGAGGACTTCCCGCTGCACACGTGAACTCAGTGCTGCGACCTTACTGCACAGCAGGGATCTCTGAAAACTTTTTGGGAGGAACAAACAAAAACTAGTTAAACTCTTCTTATTTTGGGGAGCCCTGACCAACATGGGGTCCTGTTCACGAGGCCTCTGTGCCCATCCTTCATTGAGACGCCGTGTGCCCGGGGAGCACATCCAAAACAGCCTGACTCTGCCTGTGGCCTCGTCCCTCCAGCCCCAAAGTGAGCTCATTTCAAATCAGAGAACTCTCTGGGCACACGTTTCCCCTTTTTGCTGGGCTGGGACTTCCCACGCCCCCCAGAGCAGGGTTTTAATGGCAAACCTGCAGTGCCACGGACTCTTTCTTCCTCTGTAAAACCAAGCAAGCTCCAGAGGGTGAGTGGGCACATGGGTGAGGAGCATGGGCCCCTGCCTACCGGAGTCATGCTCCACCCGCTCCCACCTTAGTGGAGCCAGAAACAGGATCGCTGTGTCAAGGGGTATTCAAAGCTCAGAGCCTGTACGAGGCAGGCCTGCTGGGCAGGACCCTCGTTTCTGGCTCCCAGATGAGCTGCCCCCCCAGCCCTTGGGCTCCCACGTACCCACAGGCCACATGGGCTGATGCCTGGCATCCTGGGGGTCCAGAGGGGGTGTTAACTCACCCACCGATCCTGTTCTGGCATCACTCAGAAAGGGCCCACCACCTTGTGGAGAGGAGGGGCTGCTGACAGCGCTAGGAAAAGCAGGTCACCTTCTGCGGGAGGGTGGGAAATAACCCCAACCCCGGCAGCTCTGGCCCCTCCCTTCGGTGGGTATTCTACACAGGTGGCCACTGATGCAAATCAACAGGAAAGAAAAATATGGGGCATCTGTAGCTACCTCAACAGCTAAGACAGAGTAGAAAGGGACATCTTAAACATGGGGATTTCCCTTGAACGTTGAATATTCTCACGCAACCCTAAAAAGGCAACAACAACCAAAAAACTCATTTCAAAATATTGTCAGAATCAGCCCAGGCGTGGTGGCTCATGCCTGTAATCCTTGCACTCTGGGAGGTCAAGGCAGGAGGATCATTTGAGCTCAGAAGTCCGAGACCAGCCTGAGTAAGAACAAGACCCCATCTCTACAAAAAATAGAAAAATTAGCCCGGCATGGTGGCACATGCCTGTAGTCCCAGATACTTGGGAGGCTGAGGCAGAAGGATCACTTGAGCCCAGGAGTTTGAGGTTGCTGTGAGCTAGGCTGACGCCACGGCCCTCTATCCAGGGGTGACAGAATGAGACTGTCTCAAAAAAAAAGTCAGAAACAATGGATGCTAAACCCTTGGGTGAAAGCTTGAGGAGGAACAAGCTATCTATAGAGCCCAAAATATCTAAAGACATTTATTAATTATGAAAGGAAAAATAGTAACTTTGTAGCGCAAGAACTTGACAGACATCAGCTTAGCCAAGTGATCAGAGTTAACATCAGCAGTCAGGGAATAAACCGAAGTCACCGGCCACCTGGGAGGAAGCAACAACAAGGAGGACACGCTTCTGGGATGTCCTGGCAGAAACGCAGAACCCAAAACCACTCATGAGGAAGCACCGGACGAACCCAGATGAAGAGACATTCTACAAAATAACAGGCTTGTACTCTTCGAAAATGTCACAAAACACCAAGAAAGATGGAAGAACTGTTTTGGATTGAAGAAGAATAAAGACACATGAAAACTAAGTCAACATATAAGCCAGGATTTTCCTTTGCTATCGGACTTTGTTAGAGGATGAACAAAAGCTCAATGAAGTCCACCAATCAGGTAACGATACTGTGTCAACTTCCTGCTTGTGGTAGGTGCATGCGGTTCTGTAAGAGGCGGTGCTTATCTTCTGGAAATACACACTGAAGTATTTAGGGGTTAGTGGGCATCCTGTCTGTCACTCTGTCGCCCAGGCTAGAGTGCAGTGGTGTCATCATAGCTCACTGAAGCCTCAAACTCCTGGGCTCAAGAAATCCTGCCTCGGCCTCCCAAGTAGCTGGGACTACTATAGACATGCACCACCACGCTGACTAATTTTTTCTTTTTTGTAGAGATGGGAGTCTCACTATTGTCTAGGCTGGTCTTGAACTCCTGGGCTCAAGTGATGCTAGAATTGCAGGCATAAGTCAGGGTGCCCAGCCATGCAAGCAGTATTTAATAGCTATATAACATTTCAGGAGGGGAGGGCAGTCTGTCCCCCTATTGTTGGACATTAAGGTTGCTTCCAAATTCTCACTGTCACAGTGCCTCACAAACTCCTTTGTACATACAGCTTTGTACATATTTTAGATTATCTCCTTAGACTAGGTCTTGGTAAATAGGGTTACTGGATCAAGGAGTATGAACCAAATACTTTCTACGAGGATTATTTCAATGTACACTGTCAATAAAAATGCAGGAAAATACCCCTTTCACTGACATTTATAAGGTTAGTATTCTGCCTTACTGTAGTTTTTCTTCTAAGTTAATGAGAAAATGGTACCTCACTGTTATAACTTGTATTGTTTTGAGTATTAATGGAGCTATACTTTTTTCCATACATATGTATCAACTGCTTTTACTAGCTTGTCCAAATGTATCGTTCATCCATTTTTCAGGATATTTGCAGATTTTTCAAAAATTTCAAAACATTAAGGGGGTACAAATGTTTTTGTTACATGGATAGCTTTTATAATGCTTAAGTCAGGGCTATTAGTGTGCCTATCACCTGAATAGTGTTCATTGTACCTGTTAGGTAGGTTTTTACCACCCCCTTTACCTCCCTCCTTCTTGATTTCCAATGACTTTTACTTCTTTCTATAACCATGTGTGCCCATCGATTAGTTCCAAATTATTAGAGAATACATGTGGTATTTGTTTTTCCATTCTTGGGATACTTCACTTAGGATAATGGTCTCCAGTTCCATCCAAATTGCTGTAAAAGACATTAATTCATTTTCTTTTTTTGGCTGAGTAGTATAGGTTTTTATAAAAAATCAATTACTAAAAACTCGTTATAGGATAGAGATATTAGCTGGGCCTGGTGGCTCATGCCTATAGTCCCAGCACTTTGGGAGGCCGAGGCAGGAAGATCGCTTGAGGCCAGGAGTTTGAGGCTGCAGTGAGCTGTGATGGCACCACTGCATTCTAGCCTGAGCGACAGAACGAGACCCTATCTCAAAAAAAAAAAAAGAAAATAGAATAGAGACAGTAATCTTTTCTGTTGTCATACTTTAAAATACTTTCCAAGATTGTAAGGTTTGAAGAAGAGGATGGATTTTCAGTAGTCTGAAATGGTTAAAAAGTGGATGATCTTTTAGGGTATGTCTGAAGATGATATTAATATTTCTCACATCAACAGATCATGCAACGATAAACTAATACGCCAAAGAAATACACTGTAGATTCCTTAGAAAGGTCATCGCAATACGGTCTAGGAGGATCTGGGTCAATAAATGAACCTGTTAGACAGGTTTTGCGAATTTCCTGAGACTAGCAAAGTCTGAGTGCTAACTTCTGATAGAGAATTCCAGGGAATAAATTGTCACACTGCCTTTCTAGCTTGGATACAGGTAACTAATTTTCTTTTCTTTTTTTTTTTTTTCAGACAGAGTCTCATTGTGTTGTCCAGGCTAGAGAGCCGTGGCGTCAGCCTAGCTCACAGCAACCTCAAACTCCTGGGCTCAAGCGATCCTTCTGCCTCAGCCTCCCAAGTAGCTGGGACTACAGGCATGCGCCACAATGCCCGGCTAATTTTTTCTATATATTTTTAGTTGTCCAATTAATTTTTTTCTATTTTTAGTAGACACAGGGTCTCGCTCTTGCTGAGGCTGGTCTCGAACTCCTGCGCTCAAACAATATGCCCACCCCGGCCTCTCAGAGTGCTAGGATTACAGGCGTGAGCCACCGCGCCCAGCCTAATTTTCTTTTCTTTTAAGAAGCAGGTGGACCACATTCAACAGACAAGATGAGTAATTTGCTTCTTTCTCACGCCAGAAGGGGACACGCAGACTTCCCTAGAAGGGAGCCTTTCCCAAGCATCACAGAAAACTCTTCTAGAGGGTCACTGATGAGAAGTGAACAGAAGGAACCCCTATCTCAGGTTGTTGGGCAATCATCTTTTTCATAGGAGCTGCACCAGGTTCTGTTTAGCATTTTAAAAATAGATTGTAGTCAATATTTTTAAAAGGAAGCAGGGGAAAGAGAAGAGGTTCTTGCCAAGAAAGGTCCATTCTGGGCTCCTTTTCAGGTACCCGTGAACTCCGTATACACATTGCCTGCATCCAGCCAGCCACAGAGGACTGCTGGGTCTCTGACAGGGTCGGGCAGGATGCTGCCAGGGAGGAAAAGCAGCCCCTTTTTCCATGGGCCCCTGCAGAATCTGAGCCACAGTTTGAATGACGCATTGCAAAGATTTTGACTTGAACAGCTGAGAAGCAGGTCACTTAGCTTCTCAGGGACTGGCTGGCCTCTGTTCAGCAGCTGCAAGATCAGGAGGCCTTATAGCCTCACCGTGTGACAGCCAGGTGACCTGTCTCTACCAAAGTGCTGACTGTCCTCTCAGTTCTTGGAAAGCACTTAAGTTTTTAATAGAAAGGACCTATAATTAGTTCAGTCTTTGGTGCTCTGATCTGGGGGGAAGGAGAAGAAGAAAACATTTCTGGGATTCTTGCCTGCAGTTCAGCACAGGACCGCCCTGAGATTTTCAAATCCTGAAATGACACAGAGAAGGGCTGACCTTCTTCTGTAGGTGAGGGCTTACTTGAGAGGTGCTTGGACCTCAGGGAAGGGCAAGGCCCTGGTTTTCCCCACTCTCAGAGACCCCAGGTGGACTCCCAGACTTCCAAACCAGCGCTTTGCCACTGACTTCAGTCTTAGAGCTGCTCAACTCTAGCAAGAAAGTCAAGATCACCTAGAACAGAAACACAAGAGACTGGGGCTGGAAGGCTAGCCACCACCAAAGACAAAATACAAATGACAGTCCTCGGGCAGAGCGCACCACGCCCACTGTGGCGCGGGGCGGGCGGGGTGGGGGCGTAGAATTGGGAGGTGCCCTGCTCCCCGGCCCTGGGCAGCCGCCTAACTCCTCTCCCAGCCTGTCTCCTCCCCGGCAGCAGAGATGGCCCGAACACGGTGAAGCAGGAGACAAGGGCACAGTGTCCCCCCAGCCCCTTCCAAGTGACCAGGGCCCAGCTCTGAGGGCCAGCTTCCCCTACCCAAGGGGCTGGGCCGAGGCGCCCAGCTCGCAGGAGGCTCAGCCTGGCATCCTCCCGTCGGCCCAGGGGTGGGGTGTCCCGAAGATGCGGCTGCCAGAGGGAGAACGAGGGCCACAGGGGCAGCAGGCAGGGCCCGGGGGCGCGGGCGGTCGGCCTGGGTCGGGGCTCGAGGGAAAGCCGCGCCGCTGCCACCCACCTGACGACGTGGAAGACCCAGAACAGGCGGTCGGTGCGGGGCCCGCGCGTGGCGCGGACGATGCTGAGGTACAGGTAGAGAGCGATGGCCACGGTCCAGAAGAAGGAGCTGGTGTTGGCGAAGGTGGAGAGCGCGCCCTGCAGCACGCAGTCCCACGAGGGGCCCGCGAAGTCCTGCAGCACCCCGTAGAAGTAGGAGGCAGCCGAGAGCAGGTCCGCCAGCGACAGGAAGAGCAACAGGCGCCGCGCCCGGCTGCGCAGGTCGGGCCACAGGGCGTGCGTGGCCACCAGCAGGCCCGAGCCGAGCGCGGAGAGCGCGCACGACAGCAGCACCACTGCGCGCTCCGACGGCACCAGCACGGTGGGCGGCGCGGGCGGCGGCATGGCCGGCCCGGGGCCAGGAGGCCGGGGCGCGGGGTCGCCGCGAGGACAGACGCCAGGCCGAGCGAGGGGCCACCGCCGCCGCCGTCTGGGCACCGACGCGCCCGTGGCTCGCGTCCCGGCGTCCGCCCCGCCCGCGTCCAGGCCCCGCCAAGCCAGCGGCCTCGTGCCCCGCCCCGGTGCCCTGCGCCTTGCGCCCCGCCCACGGGCCACACCACGCCCCTGCGCCTTGCGCCCCGCCCACGAGCCCCGCCCCTGTACCCGGGCCTCTGAGCTCCGACCACGCCCACTCACCACGCCCCTACACTTCCCACACCCTGCTCCGGTTGTCCCCACGTCCTGCTCGTGTCCCCCCGCTTGATCCCCGCTACCCTTACTCTTGCCAGGTGGCTAGAACATCCCGTCCTGCGGGGGTGAGGGACTGGCATTTTTAGAGCTAATATTACTTTCCTTCCTTTCAGCCAGCTCATGTGTGTGCCGGGGGTTGGAGGCGTCCTTTCCACTGGTAGCAGGACAGCAACTCCAGGGTATGATACCGAAGTGTTCACAGGTTGGTGGTGGTGACTTGGCGTGAGCAGGTGTTTCCAACTTTTCTTATAATGAGCATATATTTTTTTTTAAAAAATAGCTAATTAAGTATGATTTTTAAGAAATGGAACGTAATTCCGAATTTGCAGCGTTTTTTTCTTATTTGAAAATTTCATACTTTTTGAGAATGTAAATCATATACTGTAAAATTGGCCTTTTTAACTGTACAATTCAGTGGTTTTTAGAATATTCACAAGTTTGTGCATCCATCACTATTACCTAATTCTACAATATCTATATCACCCCAAAAAGAAACTCTAACCCCTTAGCTATTAGCATGCAGTTCTCCCTTCCCCTCAGCCCTGGCAACCACTATCTACCTTCTGTGTCCATGGATTTGCCTATTCTGGACATTGTGTATAAATGGAATCATATAATATATGGCCCTTAGTGTCTGACTTCTTTCACTTAGCGTAATGTTTTCAAGGTTCATCCAAGTTGTAGCAGGTATAAGTATTTCATTTCCTTTTATGGTCAAATATTGCATTATATGGATGTGTCACATTTTACTTATCCATTCATCAGCTGATGGACATTTGGGCTGTTAACACTTTTTGATTATTGTGAATAATGCTACTATGAAAATCTGATAATCCGAGTACAAGTTTTTGTGTGGACATATGTTTTCAGTTCTCTGTCTCTTTTTTTTTTTGAGCCTATTTCACTCTGTTCCCCAAGGCTGGAATGCAGTGGCATGATCATAGCTCACTGCAACCTTGAACTGCTGGCTCAAGCAATCCCCCGCCTCAGCCTCCCAAGTAGCTGGGACTACAGGTGTGCACCACCACACCCAGTTAATTTTTAAATTTCTTGTAGAGAAAGGCTCTTGCTATGTTGCCCAGGCTGGTCTTGAACTCCTGACCTCAAGTGATCCTCCCACCTTG
>CAUYSK010104776.1:0-20813 GCA_963575035.1 Avahi laniger
CCATCTCCACTAAAAATAGAAAAAATTAGCCAGGTACGGTGGCGCATGCCCGTAGTCCCCGCTACTCGGGAGGCTGAGGCAGGAGGATCGCTTGAGCCCAGGAGTTTGAGGTTGCTGTGTGGTTGGCTGTCGTCATGGCACTCTAGCCCGGGCAACACAGTGAGACTCTGTCTCAAAAAAAAAAAAAGAATTCACTATATGGCAAAGGTATAAAAAAAAAAAAAAGCAACCAACATATTTGGTGATACATAATATCCCATTTCTTTCATAAAAGAGTTTTATTTTATTGAAAAGGAAGTAATAACCACCATCAAAAACATAAAAGTGAATGATTAGAAACCACTGAGATGAAACCAAATTATAGAATTTTGAGTGTGAGTCGCACTGAAATTCTACAGAGCTGAGAGCCCCACCAGGATAGGGGCCATCCTGCGTGAACCGAATTCAGATAACTGCTGAAAGAAGGGATTTTTAAAAATCAAATTCCTTACAAAAGACAGAGTACTATGAAATAAGAGGAGTCACAGCAGTCGGTTATCGACAAAGTGGCGATACAAAAGTTGGTGATACAAAATCAAAGGGCAGGATGGAGAAATGAGCAAACCAATTTGGTTTCAAAGATAATTTGAAAGATTCCCAACGCCACACTTCCTCTCCTTGAACAGCAATTGCACGTCATCCATGTTCTGTTTCTACTTTATATCCCACGTGCCTTCCTGAGACCACTCAATCTGCAAAACCAGGTTGTCCGACGACCCGCGGTCCGCCCAGGCACAGGACAGGCCCGATGGGGCGTCACCTGGAGACTGTTCAGCCCTAGACACTTCTCACCTTCATAGAATTATCCCTTTGCTTTATCCACTCAAGAAATATTTACAGCTCTTCCTCCGCGTGTCTGACACTGGGACTGAAACCACGAACAAAACACTGACGTTTGGCATTCACACCGCAGGTCGTGAGGCTCGGGGTCTAGCGAGTCACCAAAAGCCAGTTGACTGATGACGTTGTGCATGGCCTCTTCACCGAATTTACCAACTCACTAGTTTATCACATTTTTTTAAATAAAATATTTTCAAAGTTCACAGAGATTCATATCGGATGGATTGGCAGAGCCTGAGAGAGATGTGGGGAGAAGGCACTCCGGGGACTTCAAACTTTCCTCCCTGCCCTCAACTCCTCCTTCCTCGGTCTGCCCTCTCTGACCTTCGTCTCCCCGTCTCTGAACTCTGTCCCCCCCACTTCCGGGAACCCAGACTTCTCTCTCAGATGCTGCCCTGACTCCGCCCCTCGGTCCCCCTGGTCCCCCAGGGCAGGCAGCTCGGGCTGGGCTGTGTCCCCCGCTCTGTCCCGCCTCCTCCGCAGGCAGCGGCAGCAGGAAGCTGAGCCAGAGACAGATTAAATACTTAACCGCAACTATGAAAACCTGTCTACCAGAACTTTCTTAAATGCTCACAAACGATTACGAAACATTTCATTCAACATGAATATCTATCAAGTTTATGAACAATTATAAGAAGTGTTAGGAAATCAGTCAATTTAGAAAATACGGTCCTGGGGTGAATTGATCCTTTGATGAATTAATTGACTTTTGCAAATTTGGCTTTTGTTGAAATGTCCTTAGGTGACTGATGTTGTTTCCCAGTTTGACAGAGACAGTCAAGGGCGCCATGCGGGTGACGTAGCGTATGTCTACAGAGCTAGAGTCGTTCTACTTTCCCTGTGGGCTCGAGACGCACCTCAGACTCCAGGAAAAGGGAGAGGTGAGGAGCTGCCTGTTCATAGCTCAGCCGACCTGGCAAGCCCTGTGTGTGTGAGCTCAAGGCTCCTGCTCCGAAGTTTTCATATTAAAAGCAAGGCCCTTCCCTAGAGGTGACAGCTTTAATCCGTTAATACAGGACAACATTTCTCAGAGCATGTTGTGCTAGATATTATCTCCATTAGATGTTCTGCCAAAAACTTATTTTAATCTCAAATAAATTTGGGAAATATGGCACCCAGTATCCCTCTTTCTGTATGATTTATAATGCACATTAGCATATTAAGTTCCTGCAATAAACTACGGGGGGAAAAAGTCTCTGCCTAAATCCTGCCTTCATGCGGTGGTTTTTATTGTTGTTTTATTTTTCTCTATTTAAATAATTCGGTTGCTGATCAGAGGTCATGCAAGATATGCCCTACCATTTTGATGCTTTGGGGGTGACCTTTGTGCTCTTTATTCTAAAATTCTTCAAGCAGAGCTCGCGCTTGGCGTGGTGCGGGCAAGGCGGCGTGGAGGGAGCTGGTATCTAAAATAACCACAGCTGCACTATATACTCCAGCCCTGAGTGAAACCCTACAGTGATGCGCTCAGAAACTCTAAGTTACCTAAGTATAATTGATGCACTGATAGCTGTAGGCAGCTCAGGGAAAACTATAGGCACAAAAAGGTGCTAATCCCATATAAGTCCTGAAAACCGTAATATTAAGACCCACGTTGAATAAGTTAAGCAGAATTAAACCCAAAAAATCATAATCAAAAATAACGTACGTGAGATTGTCGCTTTCTGCAGGGGCCGATGAAGACCCAGAGTAAAAGCAAGTTGGGTTTGATCTCCGTGCCCTGCTGTTTATCCAGCTAGACCCAGACAGGAATCTCGCCGACAGGCTCGGGGCACACCTGCCAGCAGTTGTAAGTGGCAACTGCTCCCCTGGCATCGTTCCCGCTCCATTCCGAATGCTCGTCGTGACTTCCGTGACCTCGCTCTGTCTGCACCTTCTCAAGGAACTGCAGGACACCTATGACAAAAGGCAGCCCCCCAAAGTCACTGTTTCCCGCTGCCTCCTGTATCTAATAATACGCATTCCAGATTTTCACCAGGTTCCTTTACTGCTTCTTAACTTTGTCCACCTCTGTCCACCTTTTTCTCCTCTTCTGTTCTAAAAGACTTAACTTCTGTATTATACTAGTCTTTATGCTACGTTATTCGAAGTGGCAACTAAATAAACAAATCTATAAATACAAACAAATAATCGGCACCCTCGTCTCTGCAACTCAACGTTTACTTCCTGGTACTAACATTGAATATGAGTTTGCCACTTTTGACTTAGTATTTCCAAAGCCTCAGATCCTTAGTCTGTCCATTGTTGAAAACCATAAACCCTTAAATAAGGAAATAAAGAGAAAGTAAATGCCTTGCTCTCCCGACATTGCCAACACTCTTTTCTTTAATTCAGTCTCAAATCATAGCAATCCGGAGCATATTTGAGCTCTATGTCATTTTATTTGCCCATTCCTTATGTTTTGGGGTTCTCAATAACATCACCTAATAATCACTTTATTGTTTTGCAACATAGAAATGTTTTTACTGATACGAAATTGTCCTATTTATGCACCAAGATAAAAATAAAGGTAGATATCCAATTCTGGGAGGTGGAGTTCAGAGTATGCTAAAATACCTAAAAAATAAATCTATGAGTGGCTCATAAATAATTGAGCAGACCAACAAGCTAGCTCAATTATGCCAAAAAATGATCGCTCAGTACCCCATATTATATCATTTGTGGGAAAAAGTATTTGAAGTTAAATATAAATTTAACTCCCCTCCCCACTGCTTATGGTTTCCAAGGAGGCCTGTCTGGGAAGGTGAAATTTTCCATGCTCGGTTTCAGCCCAAAGGGGAAACATTGATGGAAAGTTGAAGAAAACGCTCCACGAAGACTAACGATTTATGGAGGGTAAAAAGTGTTTTTAATTTTATTTCTACAGAAATTATTCCGAGAAAACGTAGTCAACGTAAAATAGTTACGTGACGATCTCTACATGAATTTGTTACATACTAAGAAAATTTATCAAATAATTTGGGGAAATTTATTTTCATTCTAAGATAAAAATCCACTCCAGTGAATACTCAGAATGAGAATACCAGCTGTATTTACAACTACCTGATAAATTCTACAAAGTCTGTAGATAACACAAAACTTTGCTCTCAAATACCAAAATGTATTTTGGCCTCGCATAAATTTTCCACGATGTTATTTATCAGTCTCTGCCTTAAGCAGGTAATAGGAAACCTAACTACTTTAAGAGTGACTCTCCACATCTTACTTCTAATCCACAGTCTGTTGTAACCATGCTCACTGTCTTGTATCTCCTGAGTGTATCTCGCCTCCTGCGTGAGGTCTTGGATTAGCCCACCTAAGGGTTTACCTGACGTTCACCCTCAGTACTCCTTCCTGAAGTCTCCCTTAGCAGCGTGCTGTGCCCCGCACTTGAGATTATAGAATTCGCAAGTACAGGAATCAGATCTATTTCTTCCCAAACTCCTAATTCAGGAGAGTAACTTTGATAGCTACGTATACCATGTACACCCACTCTATTCTGATCTCCAAAGCGGGTAGAAAAAATAACCATCTGCCCACAGAAATCATCCTCACGTCTTCTACGCTAGCAGAACTAGAAAAATGAAACAAAAAGGGAAAAAAGACGTAATGACTCTATTTAGAGTATAATAGGTATCTTTAAATACATGTGAATATATTTACAAAAGGATTCAAACTTATTTAGTGTGCTTTCTTAGTAAGTGGAAAGTGTGTTTTTTTCACTTTGAGAAAGAATTTATGAATGACTAAAGAAGTCGAGAAGATGGGATGAGTTTCATCAAGAGAGAGTGAATTCTCTCAATACGGGAAGGCTTCAAACAGGAGCTGGATTACCAGCTGGGATATCACAGAAGAAACTCGAGACTTGAGTTGACCAGATCGTCTCTGACGCACCTTCCTATCCCGAGGTTCTTATTTGGCAAACTCACTGTCTGATTTTCTGGAGATCTTCACTAATTCATTTTAGGCCTCTGGTATTTAGGTAATTACCAACACCTAGAATTCTTTTAAAGAAAAGTTTAATGCTCAACAGAGCCATTCTTATCTCTCCTTTCAAATGGCTTTTTGAAAAAAAAAAAAAAAGTTTAAAAATCTTCATTGAAACAAGCCACCAAAGAGCTTTTGGTGAAAAGCTTTTACTAGAAAGATAAGTGCTTAGAAGACAATTGCGCCAAGAAATGAGAATTTTTCCTCTGTAAAGTATCATTTTTCAAAAATCAATCTAACGTGGCCAATTAATGTGTCGCAGAATGGCTTGCCTTCAGAGAGATAAATACTGCACCCTAAGCCTTCTTTCCTTTGAAATAAATGACGTCCTAATGCTCACGGAAGGTTCTCGGGAAATTTCTCTCTGACATTGAAATAAATACAGGTGATCCATCATCAGAGTTAGGCACTAGCATTCGGCTAGTGGGTTTCCTTCTGCTGCAATGCACAGCTGATGCTAGCACCCAGGCGGGCAGGAGTCCACAGGGGGAGGCTGTTTGGAAAAGGGGGGAAGGTCCCCCCTCTGAGGTCAGCCCCATCATCCCTTCTCCTCTACGTCTTCAACTTTCCCAGTCCCAAAATAAATGTGTTAGACACAGCGAAAAGAAAGTGATGGTTTGAGCGGGATATTTACAGAAGAAATATCAGCTTGAACATGTCGTTCCGCCTGTAGGTCTCCCCGGAAGTCTAAGGGTCTTCCACGCAGCGACACTTCCTTGGTTCAGACCATGGCTAATGGTTTTCTCTGGAAAACCTTCCCTGATAAAGGCCATTTAGTTAATCTCCGAGCTGCTAGTATTACTTTTAACACCTTTCTTTATTTCTTCTCCATGCATTCGTATAATCACAGAAACATTCCATTTATCTGTGCTAGATGTGGCACACTCAAGTTGGAGCATCTATCTGCCAAATCTGATGCCGTTTTACGGTCAGTGCTTTGCTGACATTTTTTTTAAAGATTTCAATCTTTTTATTTTTTGCCACAGATCCCACTAGTCCCAGATGCCTTGCACAGGCTAACATTCACACCTTCATTTTACCTGTCTGGCCCCTGTAGGCATTTGAATTTGCATCCCTGAATTTTATTCAAAAATACCTCCATACTGACCTGCAAGTTGTGGGTCTCTCTGTTACACCGCAAACTTAGGGGAGAGTATGTCTCATAACCACGGCATGTTTTCCAATGCCCAAAACAATGCTAGGCATTGAATAACGCAAGAGTTTGGCAAACACCTAATATTCGAGGAAAAAAATGATGATCAGAAAAAGAAGTCTGTATTTCCTACAGTTTCTTATGCATGTGTGCAGCTGAGTGAAAATATGACTTTATTCTGTCTCTATACTAAATAAAACTCCTGTTTCTTATTACGTCTAATAGGTGGAAACATTTTTTTATAAACAGGCTTAAAATTTTTATTTTATTTTTTACAGAGGGCAAGGATTGGTGGAAGAAAGAATATGACTTTGTTAAGACTAAAAAAAGCCTCCCCCCTCTTTTTTTTTTTTTCATCTAACTGGGTCCTGGGCTTGATTATAAACTCCCTGGGGGAGAACGCAGTGGCCATTTGACTTCCCCGGCGCACACGGGAAGAGAGGTTTTAATGAGGGGAGCTACTCGGGCTTTTTTCCCTCCCGGTGTCCAGAGAGGTCTCATGGACATACAGTGTCTATTTAAATAAATATGATTTCAGATCTGCCGCATGCATTTGGATATATTTCTCCCTGAGCAAGATCTACCTTGAATTGAATCATTTTAAGTAAAATTTTTAAAACGGAAGGCTGCAAGTTTAGAACGAACCAAACGGTCAGGAACAGGGACGATCCGCAAACACAAAGAGGTCTGCTGAGTACATGAGGCTACGGGGAGAGGGGATTTCAAACCAAAAAGATACAATTTGAGAAATTAGGATTTTTCTTCCCACGTATAACTATACATTTTGTCCCATCTCTCCAAATCCTTTCCTCTCCTTTTCAGCTTTCTATTCCCCTTTTCTTTTCTGAGTTTCCTCCATCTCCTCCTCCCTCCTTGTTGTATCTTTGGCTAGCCCGGCGCGTCACTGCTCACGATGACGCCCACCCATGTCCCCTTTCAGAGACACCCACCCTGCTACCCGCTCCCGTGACTGGTTCCAGTTAAAACACATGCACGAAGGATGCCAACCTGTCACACAAAGCTGCGTCAGGTACAGCATTCGCAGCACATTTAAAACGGCAGAAACAAGCACACGCTCGGGAACTTTCATTGAACGGTAAAACATTTGTGTGGTTACTTCCCAGAGAAATGAGTGGAGTGGTTTTGGAAGGCCATTCCTCCTCTCACAGAGACTCAGATGTTCTTAATTCTTCTCCCCTCAGCACGTGGGACGGCATGGCTCTTTCACTGACACACTCGACTCCCAGGCCCGAGGTGAAATCAGACTTTCGGGGCCAGGCTGTCTCCAAACTTGCTTTTTCTTTCTTTAGTCTCAGCCCCCATTGCCCCACGGATGTATTTTCCCGTATTTCCGGCAACACTGTTTTTATGTAGTTGCAATGTGGTCTGTGAGGTTACACGCAGTTTCTCTTGATAAACTTCTGCAGGGATTGTTGCTCTAACTGCGTCTCCAGCCAATGCCTAACTTTTTAGGGAAATATATGGCCGAGCTGTCATCACACAAAAGCAGAGTTGACCACATCTCCTTGGAGAGTTTCCAAACAGCTCCCAGAGCAAGCACGGTGACCTTTTCTCTGCCTGATTGAATTCTATCAATAGCCTTTCCTGGGGCCAGGGAATGATAGGGAAACTGATGAAAAACTATGAAAACAGTGGGTTTAACAACCCTTAAAACACCCCCAAAAGAAAAGCACTGTTTATTATTAATCCGTCTTGCAGACAGCTGGAGACACAAAGAATCTAGTCACTCAAATGACTGCCTCCCTTAACTCGAGGTTTTCTACCATCTCATCAGTCGCGTGTCCGAAGGGAGCTGATTTAATATTTTTAAATGGCCTAAAATACCAAAACGATCATTTTTCAAAAAATCATTTCTTCATTTAGACACACTGTCCAGCAATCTTTTCACGACGTTCTCATTACTACTAGAAAACACTCCTTTCCAAACTGCTATTAAGAAAAAGAGTATTCATGAGATACTGCCAATGCTTCATATTGTATAAAAGTTTTCGTAGGATTATGAATAACTTTAAATCAAAAATACTGCAAAAGAACACATTCCTGTATAATTCTATTTAAAAGAAATTGTATTTACATGTTTCTTGCTATTTTTTGATTTTTATGTAATGAAGCTTGATGGCAAGTACATGGGCTTGGGAATCAATTCTGAGTTCGAACTCAGGGTCCAGCTATCTGCTCCGTGTAGTCTGCGCTTAACCTCCAGAGCCTTAGTTTCCTAATCTGTAAATTGGGAATAATAAATTGTAGATTTGCTAATGGGATTAAATCAGATAATACATGCAAAGCAGCTATTATAGTGCTTGACACAAGCCATACACTTAAACATTCATATAATAGAATTAATATTACAGATTTAAATGAAAACATTTCATAATTATAATGATTTAAGTTAGGCTTTCAAAAATTGCAGAGATACTTGCAAGTGAACAATCTTATGAGACTCTAGTTAGGTCTATTAATTTGTTCATAGACTTCTTTATATCACCATTGTAACTTTTATGTAAAAATTACATAAAATAAAAACTATATATGTAAATTAAACCTTAATTCAAAATGATTTGGTATTAGAAGGAATCATGTGGAGGAAAATACCTTCCTTTATTCATGTCATCACTGTCTTGGGAAGGTGCCCAGAAGCAGAGCCCACCCTGAGACGAGGAAGTATGTGCAAGTGATTTGTTAAAGAAGAGCTCCTGGGAGATCCCAGAAAGGAAGGGGGAAAGCAGGGCAGGGAGGTCCAGAAATCATGCAAGGGGCCATTTCAGGCCAAGTCCCGCCCTTAGCCTCATCCTACAGGGGAGCTCTCGAGGACCAATTGTGTGCCAGGGCGTATCCTTGCTCAAGGCCAGGGAGCTGGGCTTGGCATTCTCTGGTCTGTGGCTACGAACAGTAAAGTGGAGGTTGGGAAGGATGGGGAATGTAAATCCAGACACCTTGGGCTCTGTGGCCCAGGGACAAAGCAGCTCCAGTAGCCAAGGGCAACTCCTCCACAGAGAGTGGCAGGTGGGCGGTAAAAAGCCAAGCAGGCAGAAGTGTGGGGGGCAGTTGCAGCGAGCAGGAGAGCGGGGTTCCGCCCAATAGGAAGCACAGAGGAACACGAGGGACTCTGAGTGCGGCGAAGACACTGTCCACTACAGTCACACGTCCTACGTTGCATCAATAAGCTCAGCCTCACAGAAGATCCGATCTGGAAATATATGAGATTAATTACTTAGCAGCAAAGAGAAGAAATAAGGAAATAAACCAGCATATTTTCCCTGGCTTCTTGCTTTGTAAGAATGTCCTCGCTTAAAGAAGGCTGAAGCTTTCATAGGTACCCCCAAAATATGTACAACTATTATATATCAATAAAAATGTTTAAGGAAAAAATCCAACAAAAATGAAAGATTAAGGAAAAATAAAGAAGATTGAAGCTTTTTAATTTGACGGAATCCTTTTGTCTATTTTTGCTTTTGTTACTTTTGCTTTGGTACCATACGAGACAGCCAATACAGCCACAGCCCTCTCAATCTCTCCTTCCATCCTTAGCTGAGAAATATTCCCGTCCTCTTAAGCGACCGTGTCCATTCAGGGCACTGCTAAAAACGTTGGACAAAGTTGGCTTCCATCTCCCAGGAAACAGATTCATTCTCCGAGAAGCTACTCTTGGCTTTCAGATGGCCCTTCCTGATTACAGAGCTGGCGATTTTTGATAAACATTTCTACGGAGTGAGATAAACGTCTCTACATAGTCAACTCCAAGCCACATTTTCACCTCAGCACACAGCAAAGGCTAGAACCTGCCAATTTCAAGAAATTTCAGGCTTCCGCACACTTTTCCTGTTGTAGACAGCATCGGTCGTCTGACTCTTCCCATCCAAGCACTAGCCAGGCCTGACCCTGCTTAGCTTCTGAGATCATACAAGATCGGGCACGTTTAGGGTGGTATAGCCATAGACCTCAAATGATTTCTTTAAAAAAATCTATATAATCTCTGTATAGAAAAAAAATCCATACAAGTTGGAGCAACTAGGTAAGCATCAAAGTGTGTTTATACGGTTTTCAGTCTGACGTTATTCTAACTCTGACTGCAGAGGGGCTCCCAGGTAGCCAGGCCCCTGCCTTGACATCTGTGTCTCCCTGTAACCTGGTACAGGGCTCTGACCCACAGGGCTCACTGGATGAGAAAACGGATAAATTCATGAATTCCTGAGAGCCATAAGAGGAAAATCAAGAACTACCAGTCATAAAACGTGTTTTCAATCACCTGCCTTTGGTTGAGAGATTAGAATAGATAGTATCTCTATGATATTTTTCAGTTAAGTGATCCTGATTTTGTTGAACATTATAATTTCTCACAATGCTTATAAAGGGCAAAACCCTAATATAGTGGGGTACAGGAGGGAAGAAGGATTAATCCCACTCACGCTATGATCCAGGCCAGTTTACACGTCTGTTTACAAGGAAAGGAATGACTTTGTTTTAATTAAGTTCTCATTAGATTTAAACGCTTTTTTTTATTAGCCCAATGTTTTACTTTGAAAAACTTCAAACCTATAAAAATACTGAAATAGTATAATGAACATTCATGTACCTTTCAACAAGATTTAACAATGTTCAACACTTGGTATTTTTGCTTTATGTCTCTCTCAAATATTTGCATGGGGGGTGTATGTGTATAGACATACATATATTTCAATTTTTTCTTCGACCATTTGAAAGTAAGTTGCAAACATGATCATTCACCCTAAATTCTTCAGTATGCATCTCCTAAAAGCAAGAACCTTCTCCGTTACAAACATAATATGACTGTCACACTCAATAAATGTAATATCACACAATGACATTTTCAAATATAAGTTCACATTCAAATTTTCCCAATTGTCATCAAAATGTTCTTACAGCTGTGTTATACGTGTGTGTGTGTGTGTATGTGCGCATAGGTTTGGTATCCAGAATCCAATCAAGGACACAATTTTTGCAGAATCCAGCTAATTTCCTTACAGAGTGTTTTGTGATCTGGATTTTTCTGATTCTTACCTCCTGATTATATTCAGGTTAAACAATCTTTGAAAGAGTGTCACACGGGTGATGATATGTACTTTCCACTATATTTTGCACCCTGAGATGCATACTGTGAATTTACCCAATCATCTATGATCGTAAGTTTGATCTCTCCTTTAACGTGGTGGCTGCCACATTTATCTGTTGCAAAGAAAAGCTTTCCCTTTTTTGTATTTGATCATCATCTGTGGGTGATACCTCGAGACTGTGAACATCTGGTTCCTCCACAAACTTTTACCGAGCAGGCTTAATATCCGTTGATAATCCTTGCCTGAATCACTTATGATAGGGGAGGGGGAGTGAAGAATAGTGATTTTTTAAATTCTATCATTTCTTTTACATTTAAAAACTGGCATTCTTCTGTACAGAAGACCCCCTGAACCCCTCTTTTTAAATATCCCTACAAACTCACATTTTTTATTCACAGTTTTAACACATTACCTTTCTTTTGGAGGATGCTGGAATCGCCCTATCTAGCTTGTTCCATCCTCTTCCGGTCAGTTCTGTGTCTTTTCAACATACGCCCATCATTCTCCTGGGTGTTTTTGTCGTCGTCGTTTTCTTTCTGATACAACAAAATGTTCCACTCTGATGTGTTTTTCTCTGCCCCTGGCATGGAATCAGCCTTATCTCAACGGAGCCCTGATCCCTTCAAGAGGGCAATGGAATTCGGAAACCGCCATCTGTTGGCGTGCCTACCGCTACAACGTAAACTTGAAAACAGGGAAAGCGTCTGGTTTTGCTCAGTCTTGCTTCACCAGTGGCTAAGCACACGATCTCACACAACGTGCATGCTCAATAAACACATGTTGGATGTTGACACTCTAAGAGATGGATACACTTGCAAAAATTAGTATGTTTCCTAAGGGTATTCGAATTGGGAATATCTTTCATCCCCAGGGTCTCTGACCCCGTTTTATCACGTGACCTTGGCGATCATATACTTAGACCTGAAATGGAATCTTAAAGGAGTTTACTCTTTCTCTTTATGATCACCGATGTGGCCATAAGTGTGCTCTTACCTCTAGGAGCCTTTTCTTGACAACTAGATAGGAATAAACACATCTATACAAAGGACCAGATAAATAATGCAGCACAAGCCAGGTTAAAAAAATTGGATTTAGTGTTAAATACTTTTTCCCAAAGTTTGCAAATTATACCATTTCGAAGGAGCCCTTTCCTTAGCTGCTTGCTGACTCTCAAAGTGTTCGGGTACAAGTGGACGAACGGTGGCTATAATTTCTTCACTTTAACAGGAACGGGGCTCTTAAAAATTATTCTTCAACTGCTACTCTAGATGCTGTGACTATACACTCCATTTCTATCATACGTGAAAGAGTGTAAAACAGGAATTAGGATTTTTTGCTCGCTCACTTAATTTTCCCTTAACTTACATCCAGTTCCGAGGGGGTGAATTAAATGGCTTACTAGTTTTTTCTTCGTTCAAAAAGCCGCGATTTTGCGAAATGGCAGGCTGCCATTTCAAGCAGAGCTGTTAGGCATCTCTCTTGTGGGTTTAAACCGGGCTGCTGGCTAAAGGCTGAAAGGGCCATTTTTCAAGCAGCACTTAGGTTTAGGAGCCAAGAGGGTCCTAAAATCTGAAGTGTCTCTACTTTTACTGGGGGGAAAAATGTTAACTTATTTTTTTCTTTTTTTAACCGAGAGAGTAGATGTTTTCACTACTTTTTCTCTTTCACAATCACCATAATTAAGAAAGCGATTCATCAAACAGCTCTGACTAGCATATTCTGACATAGCAATATATTTTTCTGAAAATGTCACCAGTTTATAAACCACCTTTCATTCTTCCCCTATTAAACCTGTATAGGGATGCTTCAAACATGCATCTTTTATGACTTTTGACTGTGGAGGTAACGTTTTATGTAAATCTTCAATAAATAAATAAATATAATGCATTTTAATTAAATGCTTACAAAGACCTTCATTTGTAAGCCAACAAAATGCGCATCACTAATGTCGTAAAAAGCATTTTCTTTACATAAGGAAAAATATACCCTATGCGATGCATTTTAAATAATGTCTTTGCTATAATTTGTCACCTGTAACACCGGGAGTGACCCCACAGGACTTCAATACCTTATGAAAGGAGGAAGGGAGGCTCAACGTTCTCTGAAGAAAACGCAGATATGACCACGATCCCAGGTCAGATGCCCCGATGCAAAGCCACATGGGTCGCATGACCTGAAGAAGGCACTGAACAAGGATGTGACTTACAGACAACAAACTCCAGTAAGTCTCCCCTGACGACTTAGCTCTTCCTGGCGACACGATTCCAGGCATCCTCTGGGCAGAGACGGCGCGTGGTTACTCAGAAAGCCTCGTTCGTGCCGTCAAGGAACTTCTCTCTGGGTTCGAGTTTCGTCAGAAATGGCCCCTTTGAACAGCGTTTGTCCTGGGACCATTTTTCTCGTCCCCCACATCCCCATATATGCTTTAAAAAATCCTACGGGTCGGTAGTGAGCAGGAATTCGTTGACTGCCGACAGGGCGCACAGCACTGCACCAGGCTGCCCCGTTACTTTGATGCTCCTTTTATTGCCAACCACGAAACCGGCCTCTGTCTTTGCTTCAGCCGCCTGGCCTTAAAATTGCTGCAGGGTCAAACGCCCCTCGTCTAAGGAAAGTTTAGTTTGAGCCTCGATTATAATCGATGGCAGCACTTGACTAAAGGTTGGAATTTGTCATCATGATTTGCCAAAAATGAAATGTTTATTAGTTATACTTTGAAAGTTTAGATCGCTAAAATTCTAACACATAGTATGTTTTGATGATTAAAAAAATTATTTAATGAAAATTGTAGTTAGATTATTTTCTGTGAGATATGGAAATTATAAGAAACAAACATTCTAAAAATTAAACAAGAAATTTCTAAAAATTATTCTGACTGAAATGCTATTATCAATGCCCAAAGCTATTTGATCGGTTATTCATTGGGCATTCTTTGTGAGAAAAAAAGAATTATTAATAATTAAAATGTCCATCCATTGATAATTAATTACTGATAATCAACTGATAATAGATTAATGAATAATGGACTACCATGCAGCCATTTAAAAATAGCTTTGTATAAACTGACTTGTTTGAAATGTATTATTTCATGAAAAATGCAATTTACTGACTAGTATACGATCTCACTCCTGTTATTTATATGCATAGTATAACTATAATACATATTTTAAATCTGAAATCTAATGTACAAATTGTACGTATGTGTACACAAAGACAAGCGCTTTCCATATACATATACACACACACTCATACATATACGTACACACACAATAAGTATTATTTTCATGATAAAGGGAAAAAAGCAATTAAGTATTTTTAAATACAAAGGATTCTGTAGTGATATGGTAAAAAATTTCAACATCTCAACTGAGAGAAAAAAGTTACAAAGCAGCACACGTAGTATAATCCAATGTTATAAAAGAAACGTGTGTTTGTGTTTGTGTGTGCACATGCATGCAAAAGTTGCAGAGAAAAAAACTGAAATAGTCACCAAGATGTGAAAAGGGTCTATTTCTGGAAGGTAGGGTACGGTTGATTTTTTTTCTTTGTTGTTTTCTTCATTATCCTTTTATTTTTCAAAGCTTCTATAATAAATGGAAATTATTTTGTAATCATAAAAATAACACCTTTTAAAGAAAAAAACTATGCATAGGGCGTTTGTTGCAACATTGTTTGTAGCAGCAAAATCATAGGAGAATATACAGCAGGCGGTAACATTGGGGCGGAGATGGAGACAGGAGAATGGGAATGGGGAAGGGCAGAGAATACATATACACACATATGTATATATAGATGTTATATATGTACATACACACACACACATACACAAATAGGTTATTAAGTATAAAATGTCCAATTTCCTTAAGTGCTAAGTCTGACAGTTGGTATCTCTGACATTTCACTTTGACACTTCTTGTTTTATTTTTATTGTCAAAGTACACCCTCAGTCTTTCAAATGCATATTTTGGCTTGTGATTATCTTTCAAATTTTTTTAAGAGCAATTTTTGTGAAATCACAGATAAGTCAAAACTTGATGTTATTTTGGAATATGAGTTCTGTCGTGGAACCAATGCAATGCAGACAGCTCGAAATGGCAATGCAGTGTTTGGGAAGGATGTGGCTAATGAACACAGGGTACATGGATGGTTTGAAAAGTTCTGCTCTGGTGATTGTAATTTTGAAAATGAGCCACGTGGGTGACCTGAGACCAAGGTGGATAATGATGAGCTGAAACCTGTAGTGGAAGCGAATCCATCTCAACTTATACGTGAATTAGCAGCAAGGTTTGACGTTACTGTTCCAACAATATTGGACCATTTGAAACAAAATGGGCAAGGTAAAGAAGCTGGATAGACGGGTTCCACATGAATCGAACGAGTGTCAGAAGAGACATTGTCTCGAAGGTTGCTTTTCTTTGCTGTCACAACAAAAAGGTGAACCATTTCTACACTGTATCGTTAGCTCTGATGAAAAATTGATTATTTTTGACAATCGCAAGTGTTCAGCACAATGGTTGAATAGAGATGAAGTGCCGAAACACAGTCTGAAACTGCATATTCATCAAAAAAAAGCTAATGGTGTGTGTTCAGTGGTCTGGCACTGGTATTATGCACTACGGCTTCATGAAACCTGGTCAGTCGATTACAGCGATGTCTACTGGAACCAATTGGATGAAATGATGAGGATATTTGCGATTAAGCAGCTGAGATTGGTCAATAGAGACAGGCCAATCCTCTCGTAAGGCCACTTGTCGCACAAACAGCGCTGTTCAAACTACAGAAGCTGGACTTGGAAACTCTCTGTCATCCACCATATTCGCCAGAACTTGCACCAACTGACTACTACTTTTTCCAGGATTTGGACCACTTCTTACAGGGAAAAATATCCAATTCTCAACAAGCTGTGGAAAATGCCTTTCTCAATTTCATCGCCACTCGCTCTCCAAGCTCCTTGGCTGCTGGCGTAAACAAGCTACCGTTAAGATGGCAAAACTGTGTTGATAGTTTAGGCGCATACTTTGTAGTTTATTATGTCTCAGACTGCTTCTTGTTTGAGATATAATAAACTACACTTTTGATTCAAAATCAGACATTCCATATTTAATGACCGCATATAACATACCACACACACACCCGCCCCCCAACGTATGATTCAGCTAATCGTCAAAAACGCTAGGACCAACATGCTTTATTCTTCCTGCCTTGCAAACCTGACTTCTCCCCTTCCTAATCTCAGGGGAGGGGCCAGCTGACGTGACCTCCTCAGTCCGTTGTGGACCATTAGTTCATGAAGCTTTTCTGTTCTCGTTCTTGGGGTCGGCTCTCCAGGACGCCTTCCTTAGCTACGCTCCCCATCCCACCTGCCACGTAGCTACCCTGTTCAGTGCTCCCATGATAAGTTACCACTGCACTGGGAAGATACTTTATTACAGCTACCAGCTTTCATGTGTGTCTTCCCCAGTAGGCTGTATTATCTTATTCATCTTCCTATCCCCACCGCCTACCGGCTGCAGCACATGATAGGTGCTCCCTGACGCTGGGTGTGTACTGATTGGCTGAATGAATGAATTAGCAGACTCATTCCTGCAGAAGCCTGCTGGAAGGGTGGAAGCTGCCAGCCACTTCAGGGCTGCTCTGTGACAAATTCAAATGCCAAAGTCAATCGCTAAAATCATCCCATGACCTGGTATCTTTCTAAGTCAAAAGACTAAGTCAGATGTTACACATCAAGACCTGAAATACTGTAAAGGATGCATTCTCTGGATGTCAAAAACTAAGAAGGAGGGAGGGCGAGGGGTAAAAATCTACTTACTGGGCACAATGTACACTATTCTGGTGACATGTGCACTAATAGCCCTGACTTCAGCATTACACAATTCATCCATGTAACAGAAAACACTTGGACCCTTTAAATCTATTGACGAATAAATAAATAGATAGACAAATAAATAATATGCATTCTCAACTGGGGAAATGACATCCCAAAGGAGTAAAAATTCGTTCCTGACAGGGAGTGGGCATGAGAGAACTATCTAGGTATTATTGTGGTCTGCAGTCCTGCAAAGCTTAATCCCATCAGACAAAATCTTATTCCTTAGTAATTAATCCTTCTCATTGGGAAGAAACTAAATTAATGTATATTTAAATTAATTGGATTAAATTAATGTATGCTGAAATTAATTGAATTAAATTCAACTAATTCATTTAAATTCTAATTAAGAATCACTGATCTAAAGTTGGTTACGCTCTGCTTGGATAAGGACCATGGTAAGAAATAAAACATAAATTGCCAGCATAACGAACTCTCCCGTAACCTACTTTAACTCGAGGAAGCTCAAAGTGCAGCGTCGCACCTGCAAAATGCTCCCGTGTTCCTTGCTCCTCTCATCCCTACCACGATGCCTCAGATAAAGACACCGACCTGATCCCGCAGAGGCAGGGACAGGACACCAGGCTCGGTCCCTGAGACGAAGGGCGGGTCACAGGGAGAAGGGGCGGAGCAGCATTTTTGTGGTGAGAGGTGCATGAGCCGATGGAGTAACAGGAGCCAGGGAGGTCCTGAGACCTGCCTCAGGCGTTGCGCTGGACCACGTTCCAAAACACAGCTGGTGCCACTCTCCCGACTTCGAGTCACCAGCTCTGCCAGAAACCTCTGTTTCCGTAACTCCCCCTCCGGACCAGGCCAGGTGAACACGCGTGCTATTTTGGACCAAGACTCCCCTGGTGTCTTATGTGAATCTTAAAGGGCCAATTACCAGTTATCCAGCCTGATCGCTTTCCTGGCACTAACTCCTGCTGGCTCTGGCCTCTTCCTCTCCGTCGGCCTGTCACTGAGGTCCCAGCAGTCCGAGTCTTGGCACCGACGGCCCTCCCAGTTATGACATGTTTATTGTGTGATGCTTTCCTTGATCATACCACACACGAATTCTGCCCTCCTGTAAGTATCCATGTTACCTGTTCCACATGTTTTGGGTTTTAAACAAAGCAGGGCTTACATTGGTCTCTAATTCATCATTTCCCAAACTGTGTTCTACAGAGTGCTAGTGTATTAAGAGATGTGAAAGGTGTTACTTTAATTCAAATGTTGGCTATATCTGCTATTTACCTAACAGATACTTTATGTTTCTCATAACCCAGGACTAAAGGAAAGAGAACTGTTCTGGGATCCAATCCTCGCTGTATTATAATGTCTCAGATGGTCCCGGGTGGGTCTCTCTCCCTCTCTAGGGCTCAGCTTGTACATTGGAAAATAACAACTTGGACAAGAGCCTCTCCAGGGACATTTCTAGCCAGGAGTCTACAGGCATTCAAGTAACGTTCAGGAAAAGAGCCTTTAAGTTATCTTTCAAATAAACCAACTTTTTCAAAAAACTAATTCCCACAAAGATGCCGTAGAGTCTGCTAAACATCAAGTTAGCATCCAGGTAGGTACAAAAGAGAAACGAAAACCTATTTGCATACAGAAACTTGTATGCAACTGTTTTAGAAGCATTATTCACATTAGACAAAAAGTAGAAACAACCCAAATGCCCATCGACTGTTGAATGGCCAAACAAAATGTAGTGCGGTCATACGATGTAACATTATTCAGCTATAAAAAGGAATGAAGGACTGATACAATATAGCTACAACATGGATCAACCTTGGAAACATATTAAGGGAAAGAAGCCAGTCTCAGAAGGCCCATATTATATGATGTCATTTATATGAAACGTCCAGGATAGACAATTTATAGAGAGAGGAAGTAGCTTTGTGGTTGCTTAGGGTTTGGGGGATGGGGGTGTAGAGAATGAGGTGCTGCTAGCTAAAGGGCACAGCTGTTTTTTGAGGTGATCAGAATGTTCTGAAATGGAAGGTGGCGATGACTGCACATATCTGTGAAAATACTAAAAACCATTAAATTATATACTTCAGGTGGGTGAATTATATGGCTTATTAATTACATCTCAATAAAACTATTTTCAAAAATGATCTAAGACCTCAGCTTTTTTCTCAGAACCTTACAGATTGCCAGCCCAAGAATGCAAGAATTATCACGATTGCCGTATCTGTCCTATAGCTCAAAACAGGAGGAGGTTGGCTGCTGACCCTCATTTTTCCCCGCACATACTTTGAGGCCAAATAAGTCCCCCACACTGGAAGAGACCGGAGCACAGTCGTGGTTGTGGTGGGTCATCAAAGCAAGGTGCCCTGGTTCCTGGAGCGGGGAGGGCAGGCTGGCCCCCTGCCTCCCCCGGCTCGTCTCGGACCCTGCCAGTCCTGCAGCCAGAGAGGCCTGTGCGCTAGCTTCCTTCCATTCACGGATTAGGAAAGGATCCTTTTTAAGAACTAAGCGACGATCCTAAGTGGTATCATCCAAACGCAGTGTTTTCTATCCTCAAATCCAGCGCCTGGGGTCACCTGCCAGCACGGTGACACATTGTCAGCAGGTTATCCTCTCATTAAATGCTGCCTTGTTTGGCTCCTGAATCAATATAGTCTGTTAAAAGTTTGCAAAAAAAAAAAAAAAATTGATCTTAGATCAGTGTATCTATAAATAGTTCAAAAATCAAAAAAATAGAAGCCCAAAGGAAATGCCTTTTTATCATTTTCAGAATTTTTCCTCTAATCTCCAAAGTCCAGTTTTCATTATATATTGATCCTGGTTTCAGAAACCAGGATTAACTTGATGACTATGAGAAAAATAAATTACGGGAGGTAGATTCTTGGGTAAGGTTGAAAAGAAAACCCACTGGGCATTAAAAATGAGTAGTCTAAAGAAGGATTAATCAATCATTTTCAAGTAGTTGACAGAATGTTACGAGAAATGCCAGTTGTACAGCCCAAAAAATATAGTCCTTCGTACTTCAGTGAGAAGACTTTGGGTGTGTATTGAGGTATTCCTTCAAAATCGCAAGCTGACCAGAAAACAATTAAGGGTTCTCAACTGACGTTTGCCTTTGTTTCACTTAAAGATTGACTAGATATTGTAAGTCAAATACTTACCAGGTGCCTGGCACATGGTAGATATTTCATGAAAGTCTGAATAATTAAGCTATCAGTTTCTAGAAGTATTTTGATTATAAAATATTGTATCAGAGAAAATGTAAGACCCCACAAATTAAAACTTACACTAGCAACTTAGGAATTTTTAAGAAATACTTCAAATGAAATTTATTATGTCAAAAACAGATAACAACCAAACAGTATTACCAAAATGCTCCTCATCTGAAATTGTCAATATTGGTTAAGAAAATCAACATTCTTTCTGTTGCCCAAGTTGGAAACCCCATGGTCATCCTTGGCTCAGAGCTCCATCTAATCTAGACAATCATTTCCTCTAGATTTTACTTTAGCAATCTCCATATTCATCGTTGCTTTTCTAGACTAGACATTCATCCTTTATTCTTGCCTGTATTATTATAAAATTGTTCTTCTAAATCACAGTCTTTGCCTCACGTAAACTCCCATTCTCCATACGCATCTCAGCTAATCATGTTACTACAGTGCTTAGAAACCTCCATGGCTCTCCATGGACTACAACATCCAAATTCCACGCACAAAAAGCTCTCCAAGATCTGCTCCCAAAAGAATCCCTATTCAATAAATGGTGCTGGGAAAATCGGATAGCCACATATAGAAGACTAAAACAGGATCCGTACCTCTCACCACTCACAAAAATTAATTCACGATGGATAAGAGATTTATATCTGAGGCATGAAACTATAAAAATTCTAGAAGAG
>CAUYSK010104777.1:0-18000 GCA_963575035.1 Avahi laniger
TTTTGTTCTGCATAAAGTTAGTATCAAAGAGGCAGAAGGATGGATTCTCCTACATATTTTCACTCTTGTATCCTATAAATATGGATTACAGTAACAACACTTCAAGGGACCATTATTTTCACAGGTAGATCAAAAGGAAGCTTTCGCATGCTTGCCTTCTTTTGACCAGTTTCCGCAAAGCTACCTGTCAAGGCATGAAAGCACAGCCAGGCTCCGACAAACACTGTGTCCATTACCCAGAAACTCCCAGAGGACACTGCCAAGCTGCAGAGTGAAGGTCAACATTTTTGCATTCTCCCTTGAAAGCATTCAGAATTTCCATCTGGTTTGTCTATCATGCTCAGTTGGGGTAAGAGCCAAAGGGTGACTCCTAACAGGTTGTTTAATTTACTTTAGAGCAAAATAAGGACATGTTTTTGCAGCCCCGCATGCAGGATACACCCTTCTGATTATATGACTCGTACCTTCAGACAGTACTGAAAACTAATTACACTGATAATGATAATCACCTCCTATTCTCTCCTCTGCCCTAGAAAGGTTTTGTTTTCTTTGCTAAAACTAAAACGATACTTCCATCATTCCTTTCCACTCACTTCCCTTTCCCTTCCTTGAAAAGTTAGGCATGTGAGTTAATTAACCTGGTTCCATGTGGCTGCAGCTGAAGAAAATACGAAGTTTTATTTCACAATGTCAAGTTATAAATGAGCACACAAGACTCTCCTCCTCATTTCAGCTAAGCGCTCACAAAAACTTACATCTTTTCCCAGTACTCTGAGTTCAAACTGAGTCTCCTTGAAGTGAACCTTTGTAATCCGAGGCCTGAAAAACAAAGCAGATGGTGGTGTTGTTGCTGTTTTTAAGAATTAATTTTTCAGAAATTCAGAGAAGTATCCAGTGGAAAAAGACTGGTGAATATTGGCCCCTTTATATATTGCTGTGTGACCGCAGAGAGTTCCCTGAATGTCCTTTGCTCTGAACACCCTCCTAAAGAAAATCCACTAAGTGCGCAGACAAGGCTGGTCCGATGGTAGTGGGTTATCAGAACTCATTAACATTACCGTCACTAAAGTTGGTATACAACCCCCCACTGCTAAGTTTCACTGGCTTTAAAAAAACAAAACGCACAGACGAGCTTGGAATCCCCAGGTTGCCCCAGTGCTGCCGTCCCAGACACGGTGCGGGGCCACAGGCTCCCCAGTCTGACCAATCCTTCCCAGTCAGAGCTAACGCAGAGCAGTCTTGGACTCACAGCCCCCTGGCACACCCTGGAATGGATGGGAAATCCCACTACATGCAGCTTCCCTGTACAGGAGAGTCCAGAATCACAGTGCCTAAAATTTACAGAGGAAATACATACTAAGGTGCACCGAGAGAAAACTTTCACCCAATTTCACTCATTTTTTTTTTAATCAACCACTGGAAATGCGCCTGTTTTCTTTCCCCTAACTTTTTTGACTGACACACAAGTCTCATAAGTCCCATACACACAGCACATAACTTTAATACCAACCCTGCACTCAAGTTATACCTACCAGAAATACTTCCCCACTTGCTTTTTATTCTTGTAGACAACAACACCAACCGGAGTCAATCCTAAGAAATACTCAGACTTGTTTTCTCCCTGCAAAAACAAACACATGCCTGTAACTATGAATTTATTCACATAAAAGCTTTTTGTCAAACGATAACTGCCATACAGACATAATGTGTTGTACTAATATTGGACTTAAAGACATTGACGTAGAAAGCTAACTAAGCTACGATAGTAGCTAACTTGCTGCTCATTTTTTTCAAAGCTTTTATGAAAACTTTTCTTAGTATTAATCCAAACTTGTAACTTCAGTTCATTAAAAGGAACCTGGCCCACCAATTAGGCCCCTGATGGACTTACTCAGTGTTCCTTACAGAGTGGTATTCAATCTCAGCTGCACGTTAACTGGAATCACCCATGAAGCTTAAAATGCTGATGCCTAGGTGCTACCAAAACCAGTTAAATCAGAATCTCTAGTGCAGGGGCCAAAGTAGCAAAAAACACACAAAAGCTCCAGGTGATTCTCCTGCATAGTCAAGGACTGAGAACCACTTCAGGATTCTGTCAAGGGTGCTTTTAAATGGCTTGTCTTGACTTTACACTCTGATGTGGACAACTATGAGGTCTGCTTCACCACCACCACTATCCTCGCCAGAAAATTCAGGCAGCCACCAGCAGACACATATTTGAATTTTCTAAGGTTTCCATCACGTTCCCTCCTTCTTCTACTTTTAACTTTATGATTGCTCAAAATTTAAAAATGCAATCCCTTCTGGTAAAGACTAGAGAACCTTTACTTCCAGGCAATGATAAATCCCAATTAAGAAAATGGGATCCTGAAAGGAAAAAGTCACAGAGTGGGTACCAAGGACATGCACAGAATTGTTTGTGTTAATGTTACTTCCGCCCTAAGTTAAATAGCAGCCTACAAAGTTATATTCGTAAACAACATAAGACAACATAATGTTTTAGAAAAATACCAGCTGTTGCCCACTTTCGGTTCTAAAAATTCAATCTTAAGGGAATGTATGGAAGATTCTAATAAATCTAGCTCATTTGCCACAAATTCCTACCAACAAAAAAGTGATTACAAATTAGGATAAACATTACACAAAGTAGAAGCATTTTGCAGAAGATTTCCCTTATAAATTTCCTATGGAATTTTATTTTTAAAAAACTGAAAACTTAATAAGACTAATGTGGCTAGAAGGGAAAAAGCTGATTCTACAAAGTTTTAGGGGTATTCTTAAAGGATAGTACTATGAAGCATTTAATAACCAAATGAGATTTAAATCTAATATCAGTGAAATATTACTTTCCTAAAACCTTTAACTTTTTTTCTATATTGACTGTATACCCAGGGATGCTTCTAACTCTTTAAATAGAATATGAGATGGTTTCTTGTTTTAGGAAACCCTGATGAGCAGCAAAAGACATTAGAAAATGAATGCATGAGTGTTCTTTGCATTACAGAAAGTTTTATCAGGGTTCCTTAAAAATTGAGTTCTATGGTCCAGTTAACAAAAATTCAATCTATACATGTACCCTTTAGCAATTCATTTCTTATAAAGAATAAGGCACCCAGTTCAAATAATCAAATGTGACTATTGCTAACTACAACTCTTACAAAATCAAAGGCAATGGCATTTCAATCTTACTGGTATAGGATAATCAATTGGTAGCCTAAGAGAAGTGGCTCAAAGGTTAAGACCTGGATACAGAACACTCAGTGCAGATTCAGCGTGACTGCTCACTGACTATACCCAGCAAGTTGTCATAAGCCACTGAAAAAAAACCTGAAAAAAATGTCTATTAATAATACCTATAGCAGGTGGTAACCTTAATAGTGACAGAACCTTCACATCCAACACAGAATCAACAATACTTGCACCTGGACTGTTGCCTGATGTCTACTTTACCTAGCAAGTCATTTTATTTACGGTTTTCAGCCATAAAATCTATTTTTGGAAAATTCTCCTGTTGTCTAACACAATCAATTATAGACCAATTTTAAATTGTTTTGACATTGTCTAGCTAAACCCTTTGGAGCTGTTATCCAGATTGTGTTTTCAAGCCTAGTTAATTGTTCTCTACACATGAAAATATAATCACAGATTTTTATGCAAAACTCATTAGGGTTTAATCCACACAAGAGCAGCTTCGTGTTAGAAAAACACAGATGAAAAAGTATCATCTGCTCTCTAAACAACAGGACTGCAGCTTCCCTTTCGGAGTCTCAGTGACTTTTTAAGAAAAACGTCATCAGCTTAAAATATTTTGTGTTAATTAAATGTTACTCACATAGACGGGATGGAGGTCAACGCCATACATCTCTAGGGATTTGGCAGTCCGCAAGTAATTCAGCTCAGCTTCAGAAGGAGCCTGACCCCTGTACCCAGCACAAAAACAAAGAGCCTTATTTTACTGTAGCTATTGCACTTACAGGGAATGTAAACCATCTTCATTGCATTCCCTGGAAAAATAAATAATCCTTTGTACTAATGCAAACACACATCTTAGTAGTTCAAGAAGGCCTTTGTCTTCTCGGTGACAAAATTTTATACTCTGAGGTGATAACTTATTGTAAGTTAATTTCATTTACCAAATTCTATCCTTGCTCATTAGAGCCCATCCCCAGTGTCCCAGCATGTATTAAAAATTCTCAGTTTCAGAAACCCCCAAAGAGGTTACTGAGAATATAAGCACTCCAATGAAAAAGTGTCCCCTTTGCAAACAGTAAAGCAGCTGAGCACCAGCAGCTCTCCATCAGAAGCAAAGGGAATTCGAACAGCAGTGGAAGGTGGAGAGAATGGGCCCCTCCACCACCCAACTGGGATCACATCAATATCTCCTAAGCACATGTCCTGTTTGAAAATATATCAGCTGACATATACTAACTGCAAAAATGATCGTCATTTTCTTACTACAGAGTGTAGAAACCTTCTCATTATCTTCCCTGGAGATAAGACACAGAAAACAGCATTCATTCCTAAAGAGGGTGAGCATCTGCTAGGAACCTCCACAGATGAGTTAAGGGAGAGAAAGAAATTAAGAAATTCTGCTTTAATGCATTCCTTTGTTTCAGCCAGAGTGCACTGGAAAAACCCAGCAATAGACCGTATTTCTGAAATCCATGAAGAATGTTCATCAGATTAGACACAAGAAAGCTACCACCAAACCTCGATCAAGCTTATTCCTAGAAATGACAGTCGACTGTCAACACCCTCACATGAAACACAAGAGGGCCTTTACCCAAAGCTCCTTGATAATTTCAAAATACAGTTTTACTTGGAAACTCCTAGTAGAATCAGTATTCTCAGAATGTGCCAAACACATGGTCTTTCATAATGTTATTAATATAACAAGCTCTCTTAGCATCCACTTCAGCAAAACCTTGAAATGAAGGACCCTACAATCAGGCTGGAGAGCATTCTAGCCGAGCACGTGCTAATAATTCCAGATGGAGAGCCTCTTTCACCTACTGCAGTTCAGCTGTTGACTTCTGCTTCTGCTCACTGAAACAGATCCTTTAGGCAAACATTTTTTGTTGACCAGATTAATTCTACATTTTTTTCCTTAACTATAATAGATCTGAAACCGAGCGTATTCAAGAGGGAATGTTACATAAGAGGCAATAAAGCAAAGTTAATCAGTATAAAGGATTTAACCAAAATAACCATAATTGAATTATAACTTAAATGCTGCAAGTCATTAATTGAAAATCCTACTAGGGGAGTGTGTCTGCTCTGGGAAGTGCATGACATGTTAACATAATAACCTCCAAGGCCCCCCACACTGATTTCCAGATTTACTGCTATAGCCTGAATAGGATTTGGCTTATAACTATGAAAAATTTGCATATTGAAGACAGAGCAAACCCAGAATACATTAAAAATGTTTGTGTTTATAAATTACATTTATAGATATAGAAATAAACTTCATAAGATACTGGTGACTGCAAAAAATGCAAAATACTGTATTAGTAGAATGATTCCACTTTGTAAAATCATACATACATACTAAATCTATATAAGATAAATTTTCTCTATGAGAAATTGTGCAGAGAGGTCTGAAAGTCTATTTACCAAATATATGGTGACTTAAGGTACTGGAATTTACTTTCCCTTTTATACTTTTTAAATTGTTGGAGTTTTCGGTGAGCATTTTAGTGTTAAAAGCAATAAAAAAAAACTATAAAAAAAAGAATACCACAATGTTCAGGGCACAGGTGAAGAATTTATCATTCTAGAAACTATTTTTATGCCTACCAGCAACATAAGATGACAACTGACAGATGATCAACATAAGACATGATTCTTACATCAGAGTTTTATGGATCCTTTCTATGGCTTCTTCAAGTTCTTCCTTCTGATCAGGAACAAACCGGTACTCTGATACATACCCTGCAGTATGCTTATATGGGTCATAATCTCCAAGTTCAGCTAAAAAAGAAAGAAATTGTAATTTCTTTCCATTTTAGAAAATTATTCCTTAAAATATAAGAATGAAAATATTCCTATTTCCTTCAACATTTTTCTTCAAATGCCATATTAAAAATTCACATATAACTCAATTGTACCAAAACAATTCTGAAGAGCATATATGGATGGTATCAACAAAATCTTAACTTAAAAACATAAGTTCCACATTTTTGCTTTCCCAAAGACTATAATTATCATTTTCAATTATTCTTACCAGTTCATAGAAAACGTTATAAATAGAATTTAGAGTATGAATATTAGGAATGCTGGAGGTGACAAACAACCACGACCCCAATATCTCCTCTCAGACAATGACACCAAGAGTTGGAGCATATGATTCAAAATATGCCAGGGAAATGAAATACAATGCTGCTCACATATCCCATTACAGTTTACACAAAACAGGCAAAATGAACCCAGAGAGCTCACTATATTACTCTTATAAAAATGCCCCTTCCTATGTTAATCTACCTTGCAAGCCCCAACCCAGTTTATCTATGTGACATTTTTCCTAGGATATTTCTTCTAGATTATTTCTGGTTTGCAAGTGACACAAACATAAGGACCATGCTGTCTTATTCTACCCATGTCTAGCTTGACTCTTCGTTGTTAAACAATTATTAGAGAAAATAGTCTCAGTCTTAGTCTCCAAAATGACAACGCAACCCCGAGCTGCCCCCCGTGGGCACTGCCTTGATGCTGAGAGCCCGCATGTCCGCCACACTCGGAGCCTGCATTGGCACCTGGCTGCGTGGAGTCCTTGCGACAGCTGCCCAAAAGCACTGTGATTTCCAAGACACCTTGGGCAGGCGATCAGTGATCTCAGGTGGGAAGGCAGGATGTGGGACAGAACAGATCGTTAGGCCCTTCACTTACATGAGAATCAATGCTGTTCCTGCGACTAAAACTCCACACAACCTACTGTGTGGGATGTGTAAATGGCCCCCTTTTTGTCTGCTCCAAAGGGAAACTGATCAGAACTTGAACTGAAACAAAATTTTAATTTTTTTTAGCAAAATATCAGTTGATAAGGGTTTTTACATATAAACTTGCTTACAAAGAAAAATGCAAATATTTCCTCCAGACATTTCTGAAGCAAGCGTGCTTAAGTGGAACCTACACTGGATGGCGTATGCTCCCAGCTGAGCGGCAGTGTTGACAGGGCAGGGCAGCCGGCCCTGAAGGACGTCTTGCTTCACCTGCAAGAAAAACTGGTATCTAAAACAGAAAGGGGAAAAAGAGATTAACAATCTCTTACAATACTCAGACCTGAAGTTTCAGACGCTGATAATCAAAGCTACCAAGTAACTGCTCACCTTCCGTCAAAATAAAGCCACCCTCACTCTTGTGTGGGGGGACTATTTAAACAGGCCTTACAGAGGCAACCCAGGGTGTGGCCACAAGGTACAGGCTCTCGAGGTAGACCACCTGGCTTGCCTCCCAGCCCTGCGGCTCACACCTCTGCACTGTCCAACAGCCGCCTCCTCACCTGCAACATGGGGAGAGCTGACAGCAGTCGCCTAACAGGGTTCAGGTGAAGGCGAAACATGAGCTGCTCCTGCCATTACCGTCGCTGCCCCTGCAACGCGCTCTTTCTGGAGGGAACGAATCGCAAGGACCCAACCTATATTACACATGCTCTACGGCAGGGGTCCCCAACATACGGTGACTTGTATAATTATTTCATTACATATTACAGTGTAACAATATAATGAATTGCACAGTAAGTGTAATGTGCTTGAATCATCCCCAAACCATCCCCCCTCCCCAACCCTGGTCCGTGGAAAATTTGTCTTCCATGAAAATGGTCCCCAGTGCCAAAAAGGTTGGGGACCACTGCTCTACAGGGTCTAAAATCATATATACAAGGAAAAAAAGATCATTACAGTGCAACATCATCAATCCTCCCACTTACTAATGCCCTGCCCATTATCTGCAGTTTTGCTCATTCAATGTTGCTAAAAGAAATTCTGTTACAGTAACAGTGCCGCCCACTGTTCCAAACATTGTAAATAAAGTAACTCATAAGCATTTTACCTACAATAACTTAGGTAAGAAGTTTAAAATGAAATCAGTATTAGTAGTTTCTCCATTCTGCAGATGAGAAAACTGATAGACACAGAGAGATGAAGTAACTTGTCCAGGATCTCACAACTAATTAAGCAGCAGAGTTAGAAATGGAACCCAAGCAATCCAACCCTGGAACTCTCTCGATCAGGATGCTGTGTAAGCTTGACTAAGCTGGTTTTGTTTGTTCGTTTATTTGTTTTTCTCTCTTCCTCAGCCTTTCTGCCATTGGACTGAGAGGGGCCAGAGGTTTATGAACCATCAATACAGTCCTCGGACGCTATCACTTACACACACGTGCGTGCACACTCTCACACTTTAGGCTGTCCTTTTGTGATTTCTCTTTCTTTGCAAGGTGACTCTCGATGTTATTGGGAGTGGCAGAGAAAAAGAAAATGAACTATAAAAGTCAGTTGTGGTAACTATCTCTCCTCCAAATGCTCAAAACCAAAGGCCTTAGTGAGGGAATCAATGTTAGACGCTACCCTGATTATTACTAGAAGATTGATACCAACTTTGATTGCAGCCACAGGCCTGAGAGAAAACCTGCTCAACATCCTGTGTGTCTTCACTGCCCATCTCAGCAAATGGCACCACCAACTTCAGATGCCCAAGTAAAAGAAACCTGGGAACAACATGTAACCAGCACTAGCACCCACTTTCAATCACCAAATACGCTGTTCTTCGAATCCATACTTTTCTCTCCAGTCCCTGGTCTAGGTCAGTATCTCCTAGATTTTTAAATCCGCCTCTCAGATGGTCTGCCACTGTGCATACTTACGGCTCTTCCAGTCCTCCCCAGACGTAAGCAGGATTCTTAAGAGATAAACAGGATCATGGCACACCTTTGATAAAAATGCCTTAAAAGACTTCCCTTTGCAGGATATAGTTCAAGCTCCTTAACATAGCTGATAAGATTTCTGCTTACGTCATCAGCCAAATCTCTCATGGCTCGCCAGCGACCACCCGCCCCCCTAATTTGCACCCACTTTTCCAATCCTCTTAACTGCCTTCCATTCCCAGAATGCTCACCTGGGATAACAAATCACGTTGTAGTGATTGTCTGTGCTCCTCTTGGAGAGGAAAACAGCAAAGTGAGATATTAGGAGAACTTAAATGCAACAGCTGATAGACTAACGAGACAGTCACTAGAATTACCACTGCTGGCTGGAAACTTGGATTTTATTACACCCTCCTTCTCAATTGGTACACTTCAAATTTCTTTTCTTGAAGTCTATTTTTTTTTTTTTAAAGAAATGAGTCACAGGCCCTTTTGTTACAACAGGGGGTCCATTTGTCATCTGTGGCAAATTTATTAAAAAAAGATATAAATATAAAATTTTAAAAAATTAAAAAAAAGAAATGAGTCACAAATGTATATTTCTCTTCCTCTATTAAGACTTTCATAACATCTGACTAGATGGTCAAACTCCTTGCCAAATACAAAAACAGGCATTTGCTTCAAAGACAAAGGGAAAGAGAAACAGAAGAAGATGAAAAATCAAAGACAGAGCTCAAACACAGAAAGACAAAAAAATACAAAGAAACAGGAACTGTATCACATTGGTGATTGCATTCCCAGGACATCCTGCTCAGCACATAGTAGCTGCTCAATAAATACTTGCTGATTTGGTAGATGGCTATATAGATGAACAGATAGAGATAGAAATAAAAAAAAAAAAACTTTTTGCTGTATGAAAAAGTCATGAATTAAAAAAAGGACACCTATTCAAACCTCCCCAGGAAGCTTGCCTTTTGAAGATGCCAGAGATGTGTAAGTCACTGCCTTAAAAACCCACCAGAAATCAATGAAAGAAAACTATTTTTAATTTAAAATTTGATATTATAACAAGCATCTTATTAGGTTCATAAAAGACAAATGTATGTTAAGGTAAAATCGTATGCTAAACACTTTATAGTCACCCAGGGCCTATTTGAAATTAACTGTATATATTAATAACTTATTTTGTCTATTTTATGGGACTGAAAATTTTTTATTTAAATCACAAATATTTAGAGTTGCTGGGTCATTCCTCCTGTGTCATTCTGATTAAAGCTATGACTGAGTGCTTGAGTCCTTGTTTATCTCTGGTTTCAGTTAGGGTGAACCTATATCCCAGTTACCTACGACAGTACTAGTTTATGCCTATTATACAGGTGTAATTATTAATACTCTCCTCTACATTCTCTAAAGTATCAGCGTTTGAAAAATAAATTACACTGTGACTCTAGTTATATTGTACCACACTGAAGAAAATAGTGATTAATAATGATCTACTTAACAAGGAAACTTCCAGAACACATTGCGGTACAAAGCAGAGGCTTCATAAAGCAATTTCTGGTTACCGTCTTATGTAAATTAACATCCTGATGTACACGCACTATCTTCCTAGATTGTATTCAGTGTCCCCCACTATCCACGACACCAACACCACTTCAACACAATAGAGAGGCTTGAAATATTGGCCTCACAGTTTTATATTTATCTGATGTTCGTTGAAAAAACTAATTGACACCAAGATGTACAAGTTGTTGAGGACCATCAGCAATTTAGCGATTATCAGCGGCAAAAAAATGGACGAAGACGACTTGCTTAAAGAGAGGCAGAGAGATCCTGTTCTTCCAGGAACTCAAAACAGAAGGCCCCCATGAGACGTCATGGCCAAAAACAGTTACGAATGTTCACACCAGAGCAGCCTGAAGTGCACCTTCAGATGGCCAGAGAGCCTGGTGACGAGACTGAAGGGCGTGGGGACAGGGAGGAGTTTGATTTCCGGGCTACATGAATGTGAAAGACAAGAGAGTACTAGCCACACTGAAAGTAATGAAGGCAGGATTGTTTTCTTCACCCCACAAAGAGCAGGAGCACAGCATTCGCTAGTAACCTGAACGGTCTGGATAAAACTTCAATGTGAGAGATAGAGGGAAATATTTAAATAACAATGTAATATTGAATTACGTGGAAAAATGGCAAGTATGACTTAGAAAGAAAAAAATCAGTAGAGAAAGTGTCCAGTAATTCTCAAGAGACAGTAACAAAGAAGATCGGGAACAACACTTTCACCTCTGAAGTTTAAAACTCATGGCTAAAATATGGAAATAAACAGCAATAACATCACTTTACATTTACATAGTCCTTTAAAGCTCACAAACTCCTTCCCACATTAAAGGAACTGATAATGGAATGTAACCCTCACCTCAACTCCCAGGTAGATAAGGACCGTTATCTTCACTGAAAGAAGGCGCACATGACCGAAGGTCACTCAGAAAGTAAAAAAACTAAAACAAGTTATTATCAGAGGAAAGATTATGGGTTACAAAAAGAGGAAGCTTAGGTGAACTTAATGTCAGTCCCTAACCAAATGCTATAAATATTACAAAAACAAACTAAAAAATCGAACACCTGGTTTTAGAAGCTAAAAAGTATGTTATGAATGAGTCATTTGGAACTAACATTATTTTCTTTTTTAAAAAGAGGTGCAAGATCCTTAGAAGTTCAGGGAAATGCCAGTGACACCAGAGATAGGGTTGTCAGCAAGGCAAGAGACGGATAGTCTCTTCAGGCAGACTGAAACCAGACCTCTCCCTGGACATTACTGAATCTCCTTTTACCCAGCACACTGGAATATGGTGCTCCAGACAGGTACTAAATAGAGAAGAGGTAAGTGAACTCTGTCTTGACATACAAATTCAATAAATGCAGGCTAGAGGGCTGCAGTAGGGTGATTCATAGTTAAAGGAACACCTACTACATCCAGAAAGTTCTGATTAACTGATTGACTTAAACCCAAAAGACCTATCTCAGATCTTTTCCTAATTTTTCAATCAATGATTTGAAAATATATAATCATCATTATTTCCATTTTAGCTATCTTTAGCATCACTAAACACTTACACTTTTGTAGTATGGTAAGTATATTACATGTATTATCTTAAAAATCCATCCAATCAGCTTCTTGAAGAAATATTATCATTCCATTATACAGATGAGAAAACAGACTTTAGAAAAGGCTATGCGGTCTTCTCAGGATTACACAACTAGTGAATGACAGAGCAAGGATGCAGTTCTCAGTCTGACTGACTCCACAGCCTATCTTCTTAACCAATGTGTGTGTTCCACTTTGCAAATCTGTAGAGGATACAGAGCTATGAAGGACACATAATATAGGGAAGAATGTCATAAAATTTTGAATTAGGGCTAAAAGTAACAGAACTCATGAGGACACAAATTATTTAAAGTATTGATGAAGAGAAAAGAGATTAGATTTATTCTGCATAGACCTAGAAAGAAAACCTAGTACTGATGGGAGAAATATCAGAAAATTCTTACTTCTTAACTGAATTTCTTACTGCTTTTCAAGGCAGTAAAGTTTCCTATCTAAAAGAATTTAAAAAGCAGCTGGCTGATGTGTCAGAAATGTTCTGCAAGGATGGAGTTTACAATATCTGGCTTCAAAGTTCCCCCTACTTCATTTGTTATAGAAAACATTTTAGAACACATAAGTAGGAGCTCCAAGTTGATATGATTCTATTGACTTACATTTTTCATAATCTGAAACTTTATTTTCTTGTGTATCCTATTCAGCCCTGGCCTTTTTTCCTAAATGCAATGTCCTTCTGGAATGTTGCATCTAGTATGACCATATATGTGCATGAGAAGATTCCCTGTAGCATAATCTATAATTAAAAGAAAACAATCTAGGTGGCCATCCACAAGGGCGTGATTAAATAAATTATGGAATACTATGTAGGAGTAAAAAGAATGGGTAGGGGTGAAAGAGGTCCATACAATATGCATGAAATAGTAAGATGTTAAAAAAGCTATATACATGGAAAATTATGTATAAGCATGATTATGATAGCATTATCTTTCATATCAAAAAACTGTAAACAACCTAATAGCCGATATAGAGTAGGCTGGAACAATTTTCCACAGAACTGAATCAAGATAAACACTCAATTTGAAAATGCTAGCCTAGTACACTTTTCCTTTAATAGCATATATTAGGGAATTTTGCTTTTTGGTTTCAGTTTTTGCTTTTGTCAAAATTATCTTATGTAATTGATTCTCTTTTTCAGGTCCATAAAAGTTAACATATTTATGCAAATAAATGATTGTATCTTTAGCAGATACTAATAACAAGAATATAGTGATATCACATTAAATGTACATTTAATTTACCTAAATTCAACTATGAGTTTTAGGCAAAAAATAAAATAAATTATTATAGACCATGGACACTAATTGTAAGCCAACTATGTCATTTTGTTCTTAACTGCATGAGCTGGTATAATTCTTCAGGAAAACTGCTTGTATTGAAAATATTGTGGGGTTATATATTATACATAAATCCATGTATTCTGTTAATGAGTCATCAGTAGATTCTGAGGGGAAATTTCTGTTCACTATTAATATGTGGTGAACAAAGGTGAAGTAATGTTATAAAACACTCATCTTTCCCCCTTAACTCTAACTCAATTATTTTTGAAAGCTAACTCCCATTTAAGAGGTACTACACTGCCAGAAGGAAAGAATGAAATCATAACTATTAATACTTATCAATTGCTATGAGTCAAACACAAGTATAGGAGTTTTATAGATATCATTTCATTTAATACTTACAAAAACCTACGAAACAGGTACATCTCCAATTTTATAATTGAGGAAACTGAGGCACAGAGAAATTACTACTTCAAAAATGAAAGACTCATTGCATTTTAATAAAATGTTGTTCCCATGCAATTCCCTGAGTTAAAATGTATTTTCATTCCACTTGGATTCAATTTCCCCTTGAAACTCTAATGTAAATACCACCCCTCTCCTCAACATCTCCTCCTCACTCCAGTGGCCAATCTTCCAAAGAGGTGTGCTCTGGGGAAGTCCGAACTGGCAAGCTCCCTTCTCAAAGTGCTCCCCAACAATGTGACAATGAAAGACATCTGCATGATTCTAAAAGCGAGCCCTGAAGATGGCACTTCAGAGTGGGACGAAAAAGGTCCAAATAGTCTACCCTTTTCTCACTCTTCCATGTGTATTCTAGAATAAAGACAAAAGAAAGTCTGAGGAGAAATATAAAAAGATGGAATAGAAACAAAACCACATATTGCCTTAGTTATCAAAGATACAACTTTCAATTTTTTTTTTAGTAATATATTAGGCTTTACTCAGCCCACAATAATAGTTCACAGAGAAAATTGACCACTTAGAGTTAAGTGAGAGAAAATGATTCTGTTTTTGTGACTACATGCAGACAGGTCACTAGTGGAATAAGTTAAAACATAACACTACTGTCTGCTCTGTATAAGCCACTTTCATATGTTGACAAGGACTATTTTGACAATCTAAATCAATACCAACTGGAAATCCTGCCTTAACTGAAATCAAATATTTGACGACAAAGGTAAAGTAATACATTAAAATATTGGCCTTTTCTCTCCTTTCTTAATACTAAAAACAATTACCTTTTCATTACTAGACAGATAAATGAAATACCTGGATAGCTGATATTTAAGCTACAACCAATTAGAGAAAAATAACTGACTCTTCAAATGTGTATTAACATATACAAACTGAGCATCAAAATATTCTTCCTTTAGGCAGTTCAAACGACTACTCTTCTATGAATACAAAGCCTGCTTAACAATGAAGATACAGAAATACCTCACACAGCAGATGCAAAATCTATCATCATGTCACCCAGGTTCATGCCCTTTTTCAAACACATCTATCATCAGACACCAATCTGCCCTGTGCAATGCAGGTTTGAATTTAACCGTCACAGGAGATGCATTACAAAACACAGGTAGACACCCATCCAAATGTTTTATCCCAATTTTAGTTTGCTTTAAATAAAGACTTTTGTGTATTCCATGCATGTATCTGTTCAAAAAAAAAAGCCAATATCATACCTGGTTATTTCTTCTTTAAGTTTACATGGATCCTCAGCATAGAATTTAATACCAAAATACAAAGTATATGGAGGTCCAGCTAAAATAAAAAATAGAAATTAATTCTCACCAAAATTATAAATTAGTCAAAGTAGTAGTATAATATTATACAACTATTCACAACAGCACTCACCAAAAATTTCTAAAGGCACAAGAAAACATACGATAAGAAAAACAGGGCTCAGAACTATGGTAGCAGGACCTCAACTATACATATATATGTACATATATATACATATGTGCATGTGTGTGTACATACACTAATACAGAATAAAGAGCCAATACACCATAATGTTGCTGGTTCTCTCTCTGGTTTATATTTTTCTTATTTTTCAAATTTTCTACTATACATTTAATTTTTTCATAATGAAGAAAGAATATTGACAAACAAAATAAATGGTTCTAAAAGCCATCTACCTATCACTTTATCACAAAAAATTTTTTAAGACCTACCTGGAAAAAACTGGAAACAGCCTAAATGCTGAGCAGCGGTTGTACTGTTTAAATCAACCACAACCATAGGGTGTATATATATATATATATGATATGCAAATATGTAAACAGAGAGATCTGCATGTGATGTGGGAAAGATCACCAATCTGTATTTCCTTTTGTGAAAAAGTATCAGTTAATATATGTTGTTTTCTTTTTTTCTGGAAGAATACACAAGAAATTACTAACGGTGGCAAACCTTGGGAAGAGGGACTAGACACAATATCTTTAATTGATTACTTAGAATTTTCTTATGTATCTCTCTTACCATAAGGAAAAAAATAATGAGTAAGGCTATAAAAAAGGATTAGGAATAACACTTCTTTCATTCCTTTTTTTTTTTTTTTTTTTTGAGACAGTCTGTGTCATACTGGGTAGAGTGCAGTGGCATCAACCTAGCTCACAGCAACTTCAAACTCCTGTCTGGGACCACAGGTGCGTGTCATGTTGCCCTATAATTTTTCTATTTTATGTAGAGATGTGGTCTCACTCTTGCTCAGGTTGGTCTCCAACTCCTAAGCTCAAGCGATTCTCCCACCTCGGCTCCCCCAGAGTGCTAGAATTACAGGCGTGAGCCACCACACACAGCCATAAACTTATCTAAATCTAAAAATATTTTCATACATATTTAAAAAGACATTTCTCATAGCATGTGTTTATCAGACACAGAAAAACTAAGTCTACCAAAAAAATCATATATGTGAGCAAATATAAAATAAACTCATATTGTACAAGAGGACACAAGCTTCTTGGGTGACAACTACATTATGTTTTTACTAGAAGTATTATTTCTATTTCAGAAGGTATGAATCCAATCTGTACTGTTTCCAAAACCACGTGCTTCTAAGCTGTGCAGTAATGAGATCTAATATGCTTTATTTTTAAAAAGATTTGTTACCTGATACACCGATTGGTGGTCACACTTGCTAATTTTTTTTTTTCAACAAAACTTTCCCACACAAATAAAAAAGAAATCAAACATGCTCTTTAGTAAAAGTCACTGATACTGTGTAATGGACATAAAGTAACCCCAGTCTTGCTATTTTTATTTTCAATTGAGTAAATAAAGTCACAAATTTAGAAGTTGGGAAAAGGAAATTAAATAGAACAAGTAATAAAGATATAATGCATTTATAACACACAAGCTATATTATTTATTACTAGTACATACACACGCTTATGCCCGGAGTACCCCAAAGCCCTGCTCCTGGCATTCAGAAGACAAGATGAAGGTCCTCACTCCTCTTCCCTTATCTATGCCTTCCTGTGTAAGGCATTCCTTAAGCTAAAGCTTTTTTAAAAAACTAAATTTTAAAAGTAACTTTGCTAGAATTTCTTATTATTAGAATTGATTCCACATGTTCCAATTTTATGTTTACTTAACCACTGAGTATTTCTGACAAATGCACTTCTAATCCTGAACATAGATGTCAGCGAGGCAGACTATTAAATATTTAGAAGAGCCAGGAAGTCCAGCCTCAGCTGATCCATCTGTGTCCACCAAGCTGTGTGTCCCTGAGCAGATGGGTCTGCCTGGGCCCGCAGGCGCCTGGGGTTGGCACCTAGGGGGCAGGGAGGAGCACACATGCTGCAGAGTCCGTGCGCAAAGGGAAGAGGCCTTCTCCAGACCCAGAGCTGCTTCTGTTCCCTGGAACATGACAGATCACACCCTATTCACTGAGCCCAGCCATTTCGAATGTGTTCGTGATGAGCAGTCAAGCAGAAGTTTGAAAACACACGATGAAAAACATTTGGTTTTACCTAATTTTCTGTAAGGAATTTTCACTCAAATTAGCCCTCCATTTCCCACTCACATATAAAATGGCTGCGTTCTTCATATATATACATATATATATTATATTTAGATATATATGATAATGTACCAAAATGTTCCATAAACATTGTATTCAACACAACACCAGATACCATACAACCACCACCACCACCAGTTACCACACGCAAGGCAGGCGAAGCTCCATTTAAGCAACTTGCCTAAAATCACAGGGAAGAAAACCAAACTTGCTAATATCTAAAGATCAGTGCTTTTTTGGGCACTATTCTATACACCCTCTCAGGGCAAAAGATAACAATCATACTTTCAAAGTAAGCAAATACTTTCATATCTATCACTGTTTCCTAGAGCAATCAAAGGCTATGGAAGTGGACGTTTTGGAGCAAGGGTACATCTAGCCAGGCATTTTCTGGCTGCCTGTCGTAACACTGACTATAAAAATCAGGTGCTGCTGGTGCCAATTACTATACTATTTTGAATCCATGTCACTCCACAGACTCAGTAGCAAGAAACCCTTATGTGAAGTGAGGCTAATATTGCTTCACATTAGCAAAAAAAAACAAGATGCAGAAATGGGGAACCCCCTAATCTGCCTGTTGTGGAAACTCATTTTGAGGACTTAGTGATAAAGAGCTTCCCATTAGCAACTGAGGAACACATAAGTGTACATGTAAAAATAACACCTATTG